>WAAD01024158.1:315536-371139 GCA_013389945.1 Fregata magnificens | reverse complement strand
GGCGCCTGCGGCGCGCTTGGCGTTGCTGGTGCTGTGCGAGCCTGCCAAACCGTGCCTCGGGTAGCAGTGACCCATGGCTCTTGCCACCTGGGCCTCACGCTGGCATTTCCATTGCCACAGACAACACATTACGGCAAACTCGAGCTGGAGCTTCTTTTCTTTTCTTTTCTTTTCTTTTTTTTTAAGGCGTCAGACCTGCTTGTTAAAGAGTTTTCCATGAAACGCCCTGTAAATCAAGATCAAGCCCTGACTGGCACATTGCCTCATCCTTCCATTACCTCATTTCAACTTCAGCCCAAATACCTCTGCGCTAAGCAGCAGCCCCGCACAGGGGCTGGTCTCGGAAGAAAGACCCTTTACCCGCTCCCCTCGGCGGCTGAGTGGCCTCGCATGGTTTTTTAGGGGTGGGTGGGAAGAGAGGAGATCTGAGCAGGGAGGGAGGGAAAAGGCCAGTTTAGGACCTCCTGAGTGTTTGCCTCGACTGTGACACTTAAGCTCTGCTGCCCGTGTGCCCAACACAAAAATCACTTCATCCTTCCCAATGAGTAAAGCAACTCATCTCTCCTTAGCCCACGGGGATCCTACCTAACCTTTAGCTTAGTGCCCTGGAGAGCCAAGTGATTAAATAGAGCCTTAGGGGACCAGCTCACATTTACACCTGGAGAGGTTTCTTGCAGGGAGTGTGTGGCCGAGCCAGGAGGCAACAAGAGACACTGGCCCCTACCCCAGGCCCCAGGCCCCAGCCCTCCTTGGCAGAGTCCTGGGTAGCCAGCCACACTGGGCAGCTGCCTTCTTGCCGTGTCCAGAGATTTCATGTACAAACAGGAAAGAATATAACCTCCTGCCCTGGCAAATTTGGGTCAGCAAATGGGCATGATTAGGCACAACTGCTGCCTGTGCAGCACTCTTGTGCTTGGGAAAGCCTGCAGGTAAAGGTGAGATATACCATAGGACCCCCCACCTCCCAATCCTCAGCTTACTACTGAAGTAATATATATTTACTGGAGATACATGTTTATCTTGAAAAAACTAATTTTACCTGGTCAGGTCTCCTGTGGACTAGTCATTTCAGAAGAAGTGCGTAGCTACACTTGTGTTTGCAGGATAAGGGCCTTATTAAACCACATGGCTTGATACGCATATAAAGCATGCCTTGCAGGCCTGAAGAGTCAGGAGCTGGATTATTGTAGCTGTGCCAACTGAAATTTCCGTGTGACTCATAAACAGCCAGATGAGCAGACTGACGGTGGCTCAAAGAGCTAATGAAGCTCTGAACTGCAGGACTGTGGATCTATTGGTTCTGAGCAGGAGATTTCCAAATAGAGCAATTTAAAGGTGTATAGCATGAGCTATGAGATACGTTTATACTTGGAGCTTAAGTACTTGGTCAATATATATATGGACTAAGCAATTAACAAGTAAAAAGAGCACGAAAAGACACAAACCGAAGAAGGTGACAGGACAGAAAATAATGCGTGAGAGGCTGCATGATCCTCATAGCAGGAACTGATTAAATGTGTGTAAATGGAAACTGTCCCTTGGAGTTCAGGCTGCTGGAATAAAGAAGGTAGAAGAAAACAACATCCCAAACCTTTGCAATTCCTGCATTTGTCCTGTGGGAAGGCTTTAAACTTAACACTGTGGCTTAATGCTCACTCTTCAGCCCTGTTTTGGCTTTTCAAAGAGATGCTGTCAGGCTAATCCTGTTGTGCTTGTCCTTAGCATATTAACATGAAAGAGACAAGTGAAACTCAAGGCAGAGTGGGGTCCCTTTGCCTTCGTGCAGAGCTTTGTGGGACCATGGCTGCTTATCAGAGCAGCTGGATTTTTCGCCTTTGCCCCTAGATCTGATTATATACACAGCTGCACTGTTGCATGTGCCAGGATAAGGCTTCCCAGGCTATAAGAAGAGTACTTTCTTGTGATATGATTCCAAAATGCCTTACAGAGTATGTGCAAAAAGTCACCTGTCCACTAAGAGACTGCAGCCAATACGGCACAGGTATAACCCCCAGGCAGAATCTATTTTGTGTCCTCCCTCATCTCATGCCACCTCAGGATATCCCCATTATTTGCTTTTTATTTATGCTGCAGTTTCCAGCAGTCACTTCCAAAGGGTGGCTGCTCCCAGGGCTTCCATTCAGAGGCAAAAGAGATTCTGACAAAAATAGGGGGATGTAGTAAAATTAGGAATTTTGTGGAAAGTCTGGTCTAGTTTGGTTCTGGTATCAGACAGGTTTAAAAACTAACAACATGCATGCCCCTCTAGACTCTTCCAACAGGACATTTAAATATTGTGCAGAGAGACAACAAAAGACAGGATGGTAATAAGTAATAAAGTAATAAAACCCACCCTGGTGCTTACTGTTGTCCAAGCGCAACCTGCTCAAACTCTGTGCCACTTTGTCATGGTTGAAACAAAAGTCCACCCTGTTCCTGCTAAAAAAAAAGACGTTATAATAAGCTACTTGTGCTATCAATTGATAACAGAGGAAATGAGTAATAATTTCTTTGGTCAAAGCTGCAGAGAGATTAGTTCTGTAATGCACAAACATCCAGCTGGAGCCATGCCTGGGCACAAGGATTAAAAGCACCAAATTCCTAATTAGTGAAAAGGATGCATGGGACATTATTAAAATAAATGTTTAGCTCTACAAATATAGGTACAAGGTGAGAATGTACCCTCTCTGAAAGCACTTACACTGCCCCCAGACATTGGGGAAGCATCTCCCCTTTTTCTCCTCCCTGCTCTGCCTTCCCTGATCAGCTGGACTCTGGCTGCTTGAAAGAGGTAAAAAAATAAGACTGGAGATTAATTGCTCCTGTGCTGCCTCCAAGACATGGGTTCCTGATCAATGCTCTCCCTACTTATAAAACTCCCGTTTGTACCACCATGGGGGACAGGCTTCTCAGCACTTCCTGAGCAGCGAGAAGGGGAGGTCACGCTACAATCAGCAACTGAAGAAGGGAGGCTGAATCTCCTGCAGTGCCTGAAAAAAAATCTCTCAACACAACTGTTTGTAAGCCAGCATTTCTTTATTGCCTGTACTCTGGTTGCACACTAAGAAAACATGCTTAAGGTTGTACATTAAAAAAACCCATGTGGTAGTTCTTGCTGCTGCAATATGACAGCACTGATAAAGGCAATACATAGACTGGCCTGTATTTGTGTGTCAGCTGTATTTCACATCTTTGTCTTTCATGTGCTCTGTACACAGTGTGGGAGGTGCGCATTCAGACCACGTTAGCAGACTGGCTACTGCTCTCTTCCTTCCGCAGCAACTTCCCAAATCCTGCTGCTGCAGGTAAGTAAATGTTAGCATTACTGATGTGCCCCGACCAAAGAGGCCAGTTCTTAGTCAGCGCCACTCCTTGTTAATATGCAACTGGAGCATGATGCAGAGGAATCATTGACAGCAGCTCCCTCAACTCAGGTAGTGGGTTTGACCTATTCAACAGGTGATAATGTCTGTGCTCCTTCACACCCACATTGGCTAGAAAGCCACATCTGTGTTCAGAGTACAGGTGCTTTCTGAAAACAGAGAGGATTTCCCTTCCCAAACATTGTTTCTTGCAAACACAAGCAGCTCCACTGGCAGCACTGCTGGTGTTACTCTAGACTCCACATCAGCAGCCCTGATTCATTCCGGGCCTCTTCTAACTTTCTGATTCCCAGTCTCTGCATTACTGCAGTTAAACACAGCATGAACCACAGCTAGCCAGGAGTAAGGACTGAGCAGGAGCTTATTACTTTTAGCTATTCCTTTTAGTCAGGAATCCAACTCTTCCGGAGAAAAACTTCCTCTTTCCTATCAGGAGTAAAGGGCAAGGGCACCAGGAGGAACCACAGTAATTTTGTAACACTGATGGGCTGTAGGTGACTCAGAGCACTTTTCCTGCATGGGATATTCCCAGAGAAATTTGTGCAATAAACAGACATTCAGAGTAAGCGCTTTATCCCAAGAGAGGAAAGACAGTGGATAAATACAGGCCTTCCCTATGCTGCGAGGTTGGGGGGACTGCTTCACAGCTGCAGTATCACATCTTGCGCCTAAAATGTCGAAGTCTCACATACAGAAACAGGCTCAAAGAAGGAAGGGAGCAGGGCATTACCAAAAAAGCTCACCTAGTCCCACAAGGCTTTAAGAGCAACTGAGCTACAAAACAGAAAGCATCACACCCCGGAGAACACCAGGGGCTTCATGCCTAGGCACAGCGGCAGCTATGCCGAGAGGCATACTTTGGGGGCCAGTTCCTACCTCAGCCCATGCCTCCCCTCACCCTGCTTTGCCCCACTCCTTAGTGACACAAAGGCCCCTTCCCAACGGGAACAGGTTCAGTCCTGCTTTTTGTCAGGCCCTTCAGCAGGAAAGTGAGGTTATTGCACAAGGTCACTGCAAGAGAAAAAGCTTCACTAGGTACGTTTCACAAAAGCAGCTGCCTTGTGCTTCCAGCCCAGGTACACTTCAAAGCACTGTGGTCAAGCTAGCAGGGTGGGATCTTTCAGTACTGCATACAAGTCAGTTCCTAGTTGCTGGAGATTGTTCAGGAAAGGATAAGAGAATGGGAGGAAACAGGCAGCATTTAGCCTTAGAACAGGCTATATATGGCCGCCTAGTATGCACAGCTCCTGCAACGGGTTATGAATCAGCAGCCTGTGAGTCCCAGGGCAACTGCTCTGTGTTCTGTAAACAGTAAGAGAGGGACAGTGACAAGAAGAAAGCCATCGGGATCACTCGTTTTATCAGTTGATACTATATCCACATACGGAATCAGTTAACCACAATATTGGCAAGTCAAGTGGAATTTTGCAGTAAATACAGGGCCTGATCCAGATCTTACATGAACTGATGGACGTTTTCCCGCTTACCACAGCAGGCTTTCAGTTGGGCTCTTCTGTTACAGAACCAAGAGGAGATGCTGCTCTTTGAGACAGATGGATCACTACCTAGAGCTAGCCCAAATTTAAATTTTATTTATTTTTTTTTTATCTCTTACACTAAAATTCTATTTAACACAGCACCCACTGGGCCCTACACTCTCTGCTGCTAGGCCACTTCTTTGCCAGAAGGAAAAGGAACAAGACTTCATCCTTTCACAGGGAAGCAGCCTCTCCAGGCTGAAGGCCCAGTTTGTGCTATTAGCCAAGACTAGCTGAATTCCCCCAAAGAAGCAGAGGCCTCCGGAGACCAGGGCTGTGTGCAGAGTTGGGAAATGGAACAATGCAGATCATATGCACATTTTGGCCTGATTTAGTGCCTTGAAATTCCCAGACGGGGAAAAGCTGCAGCTTCCCCAAGTCTCTGCAGAGCTGATACCATCAGGTTCGGCTTGCTCAAAAGGAACCCCAGCTGCATGAAACGGTGTTGGCACGTGTCTCTTGCTGACACATTGATGTGCCTTATGTGCAGCACCCTTTCGTCCTGCTGACATCTTCCAGCTGCAGGGCATTCTCCCTCTGCCTGTCTTCTTGTGCTGTCAGCAACCTGGAATAAGCAGCACAGATCAAGGACACAACCTGGTTACTGAGATCTTCTTGCCAAGGCATTTGGCTCTGCCCTATGCTCCCCATCAGCCAGGGACATTTAGGATTGTAAAAAGTGACTGGCCCAAAGACCAGGCTTCTCTGGAAGTTGAGCTAGATAAACCACACACAGAAAATGAGCACAAGTTTCCAGGGAACAGGGAAAGAAACTGAACACATACAAGAGGGGACAGCATGGCTTAGTCAGAGCACCAGACTGGGACGTGAGTGGTCTGTGCCTTATTCCCAAGCTCCCACATTGATGGCAGAATCCTGGGCTGTTTGCTTCACCTGTCTGGGCCATCTCGGACAGCAGCATGGTAATAAAGCACGCTGAAGGCACATGCTGTGGGAGATGCAATTCACCTAGCTAGTAAGTAAATCATCCCAGTTAATGAACAGCTAACTCCTGCTGTGAATTTAACAGAGATGTTGCAGCAGGAGGTGAAGGAATAAAAGAAAACAAAAGGATATTCTTCTTACAAGATTTCAAAGACTTTTTTCAAAACTACTTGCTTTTTTAAAAACTAAAAATCTTAGAGCAAACTTCTTTCAGCTTTACAAAGTGTCTTATCTCCCTTTAAAAATATTGCCACCAAACTATCACATTCTGTATAATGCTTAATAAGATAAGGAAGAAAAAAACATTAGAGACGCATGCAGACTTCAAACTGAAAATGCCAGCTTAAAATCTGGGATAGTACACAAGGTTTTTGCGATGAAATATTCAAATTAAACTCCCAATCTTTCAACAGCCAGCTCTGCCAGATGAAGCTTTACATGCGATAATGTCCAATCTACATTTGGTGCTCTCCAGGCACAGAAGACAAGGACCTGGAGTCAGGGGGAAGAGCACGTTGCTCCAGGTCTTTTTTGTGACATGGCAGAAAGTCGGTCTCTGACATCACCCTCTTCTTGCCCATTCCCCAGGAGAGCCCACACCAATCACCTACAGCTGGGGAAATATCCCAGGGTGACTGTTCTGGTTCACTGACCTGGCCATGTGGAGCATGGGCTCCATGATGTTGTAGCCAGTCATCGCGCTGCACTCGTAGAAGACAGCCTTGTATTCCTGCCAGAGAGCACAGCAAGCACCCATGTTGGCTGCCAGCTCTCCCCCACGATTCACCCACACCCCTTGGAGCTGGCCCACCCTCGCTGCCGGGAACTCTGCCGAGAGCAGTTGGAGCCAGGAGGGTGGCTGTTACCACCCTGCTGGAGTGCACACCCTGCTCACCAACCCAGGAAAAGGAGATGCTTTTTCAGCATTGGGGGCCCAGCCAGAGTGTCCAAAAGGGAACACTGGGGGAGTTATTTGGGAAGAGGAAACATCTGCCCAGGGTACTTGGATTCTCTTACCTTTGTGTTGCAGAGTCCAGAAGATGGGGAACACCTCTGAAACCCTGCCTCCCTCCACCCAGGGGCCAAGGTACCAGTGCGCATGCAGATGCAGGGAGTGAGGAAGGAAGCAGGGCAATTTTGCAGAGCATGCATTAGAGGAGTCCTCAAATGGGAAACCAGCCATGCATGCTCCCCTCAGAAAGACTGAGCATCACTATAAGGAGGCATCAAGCCTCAAGAGAAATACATGAGCATGACTCAAGAGCCATTGTCTGCCACATGCTGGCCACCACCTCATCTTCCCTGGTACCAGAGGGACCTTGGTACATGTTTGCATTGGAGAAACAGGGAGTGGGGGGAGGAGAGGGAAGGTACCATACTGGGAAATGGCTCCAAGGCAGCCTTCCTGCCAGCCAGGCTGCCCTGCTCACAGCTGGAGGGAGGCTGCAGAGCAGGTCAAGCAGCAGAGCACAGAGTCACACCTTCGCCAGCCTTTCCCCCTCCACCTTGGGCACATTCCGGGTCTCTCTCTGCATAGCATCCATTTTATTTCCAAGCAGAAAGACCACAGCTCCATCCTCGATACCTTCCTGCAAAAGAAGCAGTGTAAAGCTCCCTAGAGACTTGGCTGAGGGAGGGAGATATCTTGGAGCAGATCCTGTTCCAGCTCATGCAAACAAGACCTTCAGTGGCAGCAGGATCAGGCCCTTTAGCTCATTAAAGGGCCATTCCTCAAATAGCCCCAGGGATTTGTGGAAGGAAGTTTAAAGTATGGGAATGTATTTCAAATGTTTGGTATGTACAGCTGGGATGCTGAGAGAGGGGAGACAGGACAAAAGTTCCTCTCTGGGAAATAACAAGCCTTAAGAAAAGTAGTTTGCCCCATGGGCTGTCTGGAATTTAAGTTCAGGCAGAGCTTCTTATTAAGTTCAATAATTTTTGTCTGTATGTGCGGTACTATCTGTCTGATGTGCCGTCCTAAACTTATCATCCCTTGCTGAAAATCCACTGGCCAAGCAACCTAAGCAACTTTCAACTCTTGGATAGGGTCTCTGTAGGAACTGTTATTCCTAGGTGATTCCTGGACCCCATTACCTTTGGTAAAACTCCCTCTAGTTCTAGGCTCACTAGAACATCACCAGAGTAAGGACTGCAGAGCGGGGCTCCAAGTTATTTCCAAACTTGACTGCCCTGGATGACTTACAGTACCTGAACAGCTTCAAAGCAAGATAAATACCAAGATGGGGAAAGGAAAAGAAGAGAGATCATTAAAAGTTACAGATTTCGGGTGCTTTGATTTTCTGTGTGCTCAGTTTAACCTTCTTGAAAGGAGCCCGCTTTTTACAGGCTGGTTAGTTTTGAAAATCTTAACCTTTGCTCTTTTAGAATCCAAAGAAATAGCTAAGTGGATTTTATTTTTTTCCCCAACAGGCCTGTGGAAGTTAATAATATGAGAAACCCTCAACCTATGCTTATTCATTTCACTTACATCTTGGTTTTTGAGACTCTACACAATCAAAACAAAACCACCCTTGACAATTTCCCTTCAGCTCTGAGTCATATACACACAACTTACTTTAATTATACAGATTGGTATTTTTGTCTCTGCTAGCAGACACAAGCCACAGATGAATGCTTTTATTGAGAGTTTGGAAATAAAAAGCAGGGGGGCAGACTACAGTATTAATACACAGTCACCAAATACAAAAGGAAAGAAAAAAAAAATCAACTGTTGAAGCAAATGAGGAAAAAAATAAGCTATTAGTAATATTTCAGTCTCATCTAGAAATCTCAAAGCGGAGTCAGGATGTGATCATGTGAAGCGCTGGTCTGAGCTGCAAGTCTGAGCCTAGACACACCAGGGCCGTCTCCCTTCCCTGTGTGTAGGCTGGACACCAGGACATCTCCTTGCCTGAGCACAGGTGTGATGTGACCACATTCAAGAGACATTACCAATGCATATGGGCTGCTTACAAACACACACCACTGTTTTGGCAGGTCCCACCACCTTCTACCATAGAAACGGCCCTCCCTCATTTAATGGGCTACCACTGGCTTTGGCATATTCAACAAGAAGCCCCTGGTCCCAAACCGACTACCACAGGCAGTACCTGTAGCATCTGCTTTGATAATTCATCTTCCCATGGTCAATAGGACTTCCTGGGGCATCGGAGAACATTGCTCCCAGACAGACTATTGGAGCTGGTCTGGAGCAAGGCAGTGGCAGCATCACCAGCATTAGAGAGCCGAGACCCTGCTCTCACCTGGACACTGCTCATCCAGTTCCGCACTGCTGTGAAGGAGCACTCAGCCGTAATGTCGTACATCACCAGAATCCCATCCGCCTTCCGGAAATACTGCTTGGTAATGCTCCGAAACCTGAACCCAAATGAAATGAAAGGCACTCTCAGAACCACAGCTGTGTAATGACAAGGAACAGAATGGGATTATCTGTCTTTTAGTGCAGGTTGTCTACAAGGCCTGTAAGCCCCTGTGCATGGGACGTGTCCCCGGGGGCTCGTGTGTACAGACTGGTGACAGACAGGTCAGATCCTTGCACCTTTGAGGCAGGCCAGGCAGCCATGGGTAAGCAGGAGTCTTTCCAAATGCATGGTGCTGAGAAAGCAGGAAGGAAGACCTTTGCAGGTCAGGAGGAAAGAAACAGGAGAATCTGTATAGGTGGGATAGGAAAAGGTAATTGCCTATAAAAAGCTAAATGGATGGAAAAAACATGACCTTTCTCTAGAGTCTGGAAGAATCTGCAGACTAAGCTGTACCACAGTATAAACTAGGCATGCATAATGTCTGCCCCAGTGCTGCCAAAACAGCAATTAAGATCTCAGCATCAATACAGTCTGTTTCCAGTTTTGAATCTATAAAGCAATGCCATCATACATAAAATCAGCAGTTAGACACAATTTCCCAGAGAAGCTCCCACCAGACATCTACTTTGTCCTGTGGGTACCAGTTAGAACCACAGACTTGTATTTTGGGAATAAATTACGACAAAAAAAAAAATCCAAATCGTAAAAATCTGTAAGCAGTTTGTGACAGGGCCATGATATAGCCACATTGATTGCAAACTGATGGAATTAAATGCAACACAAGTACTGAGATCTCACTGGAGAGCTGTGTATTTCAGCCCTGCACAGGATAACAAGTTCTCCTATTCTATTAAGAGCCAAGAAAACCTACAGCAAGTAGTGACCCTCCTGAACTCTTCAGATGATTGCCTGAAGCCTGTTCTTTCTCACCACAATAAGGGCATGACATTCTGGCAACTACCCAACTGAGAAAGAACAGACTCTATCTTTGGCAGTCAAGGTGTACATCTGGAACTACAGGACAGGCTAGATGCTCCAAAAGAAACAAAAAATGTAGCATGCACCGGTCTCAGGGAAGTCACTCCTTGCATGCTCCAAGGAATTCCTGTATCTGTTCCATAGGATATTCACAGTTGGACACTTCCAGTTAGAAGTAATTAATATTTCTCTAGAAGTAGGAAAAACTTTTGCTTCTTCCCAGCTCTCCTATTCAGTATCGGCACTGAGCCAAGTTCTCTCTTGCAAGTACACATCTAAGACCCGCTAATGCTGCAGGGGCCTATCCTAAAGGTCCTTCTGCAGAGACAATATCTTGAATTTGGCCTCTGATGCAATCTGGCCTCAGTAAAATGTCACACTTCATGTCATAACAACTCCCCTTACTGCTCAGTTTTGTCACTGAAATAACCATGGCAGTCCCCTCAAAAATCATTATTTCTTCAGCATGAAGCTTGATTTTGGAAGAAATAGTTTGCTTTTCAGTAGATATTCCTACTTAGTACATTCCCACCAGGTCTGCATGGTCTAGCTGACTGAGGTAGACAACATCATTACTCTGTTGGCACAGCTCAGAATTATAATATTCCCATGACCTCGGCTGCCTCCTAAAGGCTTGCCCCCATAACATACTTAGCCCAAAATGCCCACTACTTATTTTTGACAGGCTCTTGACGTTAACGGCCCCCTTGAAATAGCTTTTCATCTTCAGCTTCAAAGTCCATCCTAAATAAAGCCTAATTTACATTAAGGTAGTGGTGGGTCTACATCTCTAGTAGCAGATGAGGGTCAAGTGTGTCCTCTACTACTCTGATCCTCACCAACAGTGCTGGTAACATCTAGTGATGGCCCATGCTTTTGAAACTCGAGGCCTTCAAATGGGGAACCTGTATTCACTGTCGCAAAAAGCTACACTGCCCTTCTACCAAGGATTATCGCTTCCACGAGTCTATCAGCAGAAGGGACGGTGGAAGGGGCCAATAACCTCACTGACAGAGTCCAGCAGGGTAGTTCAAATCACAGGTCAAGCTAATTCAGCTGACTTTGTGTGAATCAGATCTGGAAAGGTTCACACACTCCTTTCTACCCTCTGAATAGCAAGTGGTGGTGCTGGGGACAGCAGTAGCACAACTGAATCTGAGAAAGAGATGTCTATTCAGAGCCTTCATTTCTATCCTAATCTGCAGCCCTGTCCTGCAGCTTTTCCCAGAAGCAGCCTGACGCAGGAGAGCTTTGAGGGCCAGAGGAGCTTCAAACCCCATACTGTACAGTGATTTATGGATAGACTAGCTGAAGCCACAAGCATGGAGGTCAGCCATATGGAAAATTACTTTTCCGTCAGTCCTCAGAGCGATCTCCCCGGGCCCCACTTTACAGCCACAGCTTCTAGAAATCTCCAAAACAGATCTTTGCTGCAGGTTCAGCACTGGAATAGCTGCTGCAACGTCTCTAGTCCTTCTGAAGCTAACAGTTTTCCCAGAGACAGCAACCAGGTGCGTGCACGCTTTCCCTTTCTTCCCGTTTCCTACACTGAGCCTGGCAGTAGGGCATCCTTACAGAAATTGCTTACCTTTCTTGTCCAGCTGTATCCCACAGCTGCAAGGCAACCTGGGTGTTATCCACCATCAGACTCTTCACCTGGTAATCGATACCTGTCAGGAAGGTAAAAATGATCACAAGATAGGATGGGGAGAGAGCAGCTTGCCATTGCAAGGCCAATGGCCAAGATCAACACTATTTAGTTCAGGGAAATTGCAAGATTGATTCGAAGTTGGGTGAGGGACCATCTTTACTTTTAGTTGGGCTAAAATACGGGCAAAAAGCATGTGTCCAGGCTGACTTTCCCACCCTTCTTAGCCAGATGAGTCAGGAACCCTATTGCTTACCGATGGTTGCATTGAGCTTAGCCAAGAACCTGTCATAGCAGAAGCGGTGGATGAAGGAACTCTTCCCAACGCCGGAGTTCCCTACAAACACCACTTTAAAGATGCGGTCTGGGGAACAGCTGGCTGGTTCCAGTACCTGGAGCTACAATGGAAGAAAGGGATGCAATTTTAAAAAGCCCGGCTGCAGACTGTGCTTTGATTTAGGCATTGGACCCCTGCACTATAAACCTATGGAGCTGGAGTTAGATGGGAAGAGAGTCAGAAACCCTCAAGTCCCTGCTAGCAGGTGTTTGAGGAAGAACCCCAAGTAATTAGACTCACCTTGGTTTCAGTGCCAACAGGCTGTCCTCTAGGAGGCAACGGAGCATCATCTAATCCATCTCCATCTGCATTTTTTCTACTGTCAGCATCACCCTTCAAAGTCATCTTCAACCACTCAGCATCTGCTGCCAATGACCATCTCTCCTTGTCTCTGCTCTTCTCTCCAAAGTTTGTGCTGCCTCCTTCTCCTGTCTTCAGCCATGTCCCATTGCTTGGCAAGTATTTACAGTTCTTTCTGTTGGGTTCTTCCACTGCCACATCCACCAGGAAGGTGAAGGGAGGGTCCGCAGAGGCCAGTTGTCTGTATTAAAGCCCACAGGCACCACAAACCAGGGGGGGGCGTGGAGGGGGTGGGGAGAGAGGAGGAGGTTGCAAATTCCCAAAACAACCAATGCGATCCAATTAGTGCATATGCAACACTTGCAGGAACTCTACTACATACACACACTCCCCATGCTCCCTGTGACTAAGGCATCAGCAGCACCTCTAGGGAAAGAGAGACAGCTCACCTGAGCTATGCTGTCCTCATGTGCCGACATATTTCATTAATTTTAATAAAAATTCCCACCATCTGGATTTTTCAAAGATTCTTTGCCTCCCACTTCCCCCAGTACTGAAAAAAGACAAAGTACTGAAAAGAGACAAAGCATACAAAGGTGGCAACAGGAAAAACATTAAAAAAAAAAAAAGGGGGCAACAATCCCCTCCTCTATTTTTGTTACCAAATACAACACAAAAAGAAGTAACAAAGGTTTTGAGGTTAGTGAAAAAGGTTTTGACTGCAGGCAGTAGGGCGGGCGGTGGCTGATCGTCCTTGGGAGGCTGCACGCAGTGTGCACACATGTTACTGCCCTCTGCTGAAGGCACACAGCCATGCTCCAGGAAACCAGCCCATCACTTCCAAACACTGCTGTAGCAGAGTCTTACTGAGTTCAGGCAGCAGAAACCTGCCACAGGTGTGCAAATTGCAGTGAGCGTGCTCACACCAGGGTCACTTTGCCTGGTGTTGGCTCTGCTCTGGCCTGCATCCACTCCTGGCCTGAGGTAAGGGAGCCAGGACCTGAAAGATGTTTGTTTTATAAAGCTTCCAACCAGCCATGCTGCACTCTCAATGGCAAACAATCCCCAGGACCCCTGCCCAAGCTGCAGTAGTGGGGAATAGGTGGTGCACTGACTGTGCCTACACAAGAGCAAGCCGATACAGTTTGTTCACTGGGGGTAGAGCTGACATGGTAAGTGGAGGAACAGTCTTCAGAAGAACAGCTAGAATAACCAATTTGAACTACTGGAATCATTGCTGAGGAACAAGGCAGCATCTTAGCTCTGCCTTGGCTTTCCATGGTTAAAGAACTAGACAAAGGGAGTGAGAAGGCATAGAACCCAAAGGGCTTTATTCACTACAGGTATCTCCATTGCCTTCATTGGCCACCAGATTGCATTTGGAAGCAAATTAGAGCGATCAGAGGCTTACTACAATCAACCTTTTCAGAGGCAGCACATCCCACCTCTCTCTGCAACATTTTTCTCTTGCTACTAGTGCAGGAATCAAGGCAACAACTCTCCTCTCTCACTCCTGTGAGTACATCTCATCAGGGCTGCAAAATTCACCTGCTGCCATGCCTACACTTTTTCTGTGAAAGGGAGCTTACATTCCTGCTTGTCCTCCCCACATCTGTCCCAAATGCCAGCCCAGAGCCAGGCCAGCTGGAACCTCTCCCCATGGAAAATAGACACATCCTCTCAGGCTCAGGGAAACGGCCCCCATCTCTCAGGGCTGGCAGGAGTCGCAGCAATGAGGGGCTGAGACTCAAAAGCCTCTTCGGGGAGCAGGGGGGGGAGGGACAAACACAAAACTTTCTGAACAGTGACTCCAGATCTAATGAATTTTATTCATGTTTCTCAAGCAATGATGTGGTGTGACACAGCACTGGGACAGAGACAGGACCAACAAATACTTCTCCCCTTCTCACATCATCCTCGCTGCCAGACTTCTCCACCTGTTAAGCCTTTCCAATGGGTTTATGCCAGCAGCAGCTAGCAGGATCTTTGCAAGAAATAGCTGGGGAGGAGGATGGGAGAACTTGGTTGTCTGGTCCCATGGACAGCATGCCTGCCAGTCACACAGCCATGACAGAGCTTTGCCTCAGACCTATCCAAGCAACCTCCCAGCCTGCACTCAAGAATCAGTCAATGAGCCCTGGAGCCTGAAGCTCAATTCTTAAATGCCACTACCAGAATTGCAAGCACTAAGGGTGAGTTGAAGCTGGAAGAAACTCTGAGCCTAGACCTATGTCTCTTGTTGGCACTGGGAGAAACTGGGAAGCAGTAGAACCTTCTGCAGAGACCTAGTAGGAAACAGGGAAGCGTGCCGCCTTTAAAACCTGTTTGCGGCCAGCAGTTGCAGGGGAGATCCAGCTCCAAGCCAGGTCAGGGCTGGGCTTGCCTCTCCTGCCTCTCAGAGGAACCAGGCTTTTGGCCAATACCGGTGTGCTGGTCACACAACTAGTTCGCAAGGGCTGATGCTTAATGCAAGCACAGTTCAGGCAAGCAGGCATATGTAGGTATTGAGGCCACTGTACAGTCGGGGCGGGGGGTGGGGGGGGAGGGCAAGGGGGAGGCCTTGGCCATACAGACATGTTTGCCTGCCCTGGCTGAAGGGGAGGCCTGGTGTGGCAGGTGAGAGTCTGCATAGGTGTGGAAGGAGATGGGCAGGATGAACCCACCTGGAGCGGGGCCCTCTCCTTGGGGCTTTCAGCTACCAGAGAGAACACAAGCCTTGTGCAACTCCTGCCCTCTCACATGCCCCAGGGATATGGGCTCTGGCATGAAGTGCCAGTGGACAGGATTTCTGCCTGATGAAGAACTGGCACACTTGGGAGATGCACCAGTCATTTTAACGGAGCTGCCTGACTCGGTCGGAGGCAGCCTTTGTGACTTCCATCCCATGAACACTCCCATAGCTTCTGATGGCATTTAGGTTTGCTCACCCATTTCTGCATGTAGAAGCAGCCTGGTGGGGGTCAACCCCTACGGAAATTAGCTAACAGCATCCTCAGCTTCACACTGAGCCAACTCCACCTAATGCCAAGAGGCAGCTAGAGCCAAAACCAGCCAGCACCAAGGTGGGAGAACTAGACGCAGGACACAGCTTGACTGACAGGGTACTCCAGTGGCCACAGACTGACACCACGAACACAACACAGACACCCATCTAACCGTTTGACCGGCTTGTCATCCAGCAGGTAACTGCCTAGCAATGACCCTTTCTTCAACAGGGGCTTTTTGCTCTGAGGCACCTGGAAGTTGAAAAGAGAAGGGATGAAGAATGCGATTATGACCTAGGAACCTGACCAGCCCCAGTTCAACCACTTGCCACCTCTGCAGACAACTCTGGGGAGGCAAGGCTGAGGCCCTTGCAGCCCCGCACCATGCGGTTGTAGTGCCCTGCCAGCAGGCTTGAACAGAGGTGAATGCAGGGCTTGCTTTTCTCAGTTCAGCTCATTTAACTCATGCAATAAGGCATCACTAATGCTGCTTTCCCCTTTGGAACAAAATCCATCAAAAATGGTGGTGCCCCAAACTGAACTCTTCCTCTAGCCAGCCAGAGCTTTCATTTCTGTGGCTTGTTCTCCACTTGGTCTCACAGCTGAGTCTCTCTTTCCCCACCTGCCTTTTTATTATGCTGATCTTTTGTGGGACAGACCAATTGCCCCTTCCTCAGAAGGTACTAGTACCCCTCCCTGCTCTGCTGAGAAGGACCTGGGAGTGCTGGTGGACAGCAAGTTGACCATGAGCCAGCACTGTGCCCTTGTGGCCAAGAAGGCCAACGGGATCCTGGCGTGCATAAAAAGGAGTGTGGCCAGCAGGTCAAGGGAGGTTATCCTCCCCCTCTACTCGGGCCTGGTGAGGCCACATCTGGAGTACTGCGTCCAGTTCTGGTCTCCCCAGTTCAAGAAAGACAGGGAACTGCTGGAGCAAGTCCAGCGGAGAGCCACAAAGATGATCAGGGGACTGGAGCACCTCTCTTATGAGGAAAGGCTGAGAGACCTGGGTTTGTTCAGCCTGGAGAAGAGAAGACTGAACGGGGATCTTATCAATGCTTATAAATATCTGAAGGGTGGCTGTCAAGAGGATGGGGCCAGACTCTTTTCAGTGGTGCCCAACAACAGGACAAGGGGCAATGGGCACAAATTGGAACACAGGAAGTTCCACCTGAACATGAGAAAAAAACTTCTTTACTGTGAGGGTGACAGAGCACTGGAACAGGCTGCCCAGAGAGGTTGTGGAATCTCCTTCTCTGGAAATATTCAAAACCCACCTGGATGCAGTCCTGTGCACCCTGCTCTAGGTGTACCTGCTCAAGCAGGGGGGTTGGACAAGATGATCTTCAGAGGTTCCTTCTAACCCCTACCATTCTGTGATTCTGTGATTCCTCCACCGGTACTCACCCAGAGCTGCACATGCACCATAGGAAAGAGAGGAGACTGCTCTGCAAAGGGCAATGCACATGCTCTGCCTTACACAAACATCCCTCTCCATGCTTTCCTCCTACTTACCTCAGACTACACAATTCCTACAGCCAGTGTTTACCAGCTCCCCAAAGAAGAAAGCAGGACAACTCCTCTCACAACCCTCTTCCCCACACACAGCAGCTTTGTCATCCCCAACAGAGTCAAAGATGAGCAGCTTGCCCAAGATCACACAGGAAAAGCTGTGGCAGAGAGAGGATTGACCTGCCAGCTCCCCCAAATGCCATGCTAAAGACTACGTCCCCCACACTCCCAAATGGACTGGCCAAATGCTCTGGTTACACACACAAAACACGAAGTGAGAGACAGCATGGCAAGGTGCCCACAGCTTTGGCGCTGGGGCAAAGGAAGATGCGCTCGCTCTGTAAGCCTGGAGATTTCTGACACGTCCTCACAAGTTATTTCTGGGGGTAAAGGTGGGGAAAGAACCATCTGCAGCCTGCCAGATCTGCCTCTGGCAGCAGTTTTGAACTGACCAAACACCTGCCGGCAGCTCTGGACAGGCCTTCCTTCGTGCTGCCCACAGCCCAGGGGAGGACTACGAAGATTATTTCTTCAATAATCCCTGGCTTATTTTAAAAGGCAAAAAATTAAGAAGTTGCGTTGTTGGCCAGAACCCCCAGGACACCTCTACCACAATGCAGTCCAACAAAAGGAGGCACTCTGGTCTCCACAGAGGACCTCACCAACTAGGAACTTTGAGGGGAAAAAAAAAACCAAAAAATTTTTTACATGTAAAACTGGTGTTCAACAGAAGCTCCAGCCTCAGAAACAATCCAGCACTAGGAGGTTCACAACTGTGGAGCACATATCTTCCAAGGCAGAGGACCCCCAAGTGCGTAGCAACCCTTTGGTCAACACTGCTATCAGGCTGTGATTCAGCCAACCAGTGGTTCTCCAGCGAGGAAGTTCTCAGGGTTTGAGCAGGTTAACTCAAGGGCACTCTCTAGATACACAGAAACAAGGAAATTGTGTTACAGCCCAGTGGAGCTGAGTCACAAGCTTCAAGTCACCTATGGAGCAAAGGGACTCCCAGGCAATCTGCTATGGCACTACCCTACCTGGAGAGGAAGCAGCCTGCAGAGTACATACCTGGGTAAGAAAGGAGAAACAATGGGGCATGTCTTGCCATTGGTTCTGCCATGCTTTATTGGCCTGCCAGGTTTGTGTAACATTTGGCTCTTCACCGGGACGGTAAAGGGACAGACGCAACATCACAGTTGTACAACATACAATGGCAAGGATTCCACAACAAGAACAGCACATGTACAAGCATTTTGGGTTGGAAAGATTCTGGTTTATCAGTCGGATAGGAAAAATTCTGGTTTATCAGTGAAATACAAATACGTGTCCAATGTAGCCAAAGTCCCAAAACACTCTTCATGATAAACAGACATGCAATTTGCTCTGTCAGCATACAGCATGAAAGCATAACTCCATAGCCAGATGGGTCATGGGTGTGAAACCGAACCTGCAGCCCCTGGGTCTTAAAAGCACCCAGCAGTGGTTTGCACACAAGCAGAAATAGCCACACATTGCTATCTGTGACCTAGCCACTGGGGCAAAACAGTGCCCCACAGTGCCATGGGGTCTACCCACCCTGTCAAGGGCGGAAACTCTTATGAAGAGCAAGGTATTAAGCTGGGCACTGGGAAGTGCAAAGGAGCAGCGGCTGGGTTGCTATCAGCTGCATACAGCCCAATTCCTCCTTCCAACCACTTCAAAATCTTTGCTATGAAAGAACCACTGTTCATCACACCTTCATTTCACAGAAATAACACAACTCTTCCCAGCACTAACAGAGGGTATTAAGGCCTTGGGTTTCTTTTTAGTATGTAAAAGCATTGATACACTCTGCCAGAGAGTGTGTCACACATGAAGGATCCCTGTCAGAATGCTGGACTCTCCTTTTTGCTGGACTCTCCTTTTTGCTGCTGCAGGGAAGTATTGCTATTTTCTCTCCCTCTTACAGTGGGACAGGCTGGACAGCAGATCTTCTGCACATATATGATGATAGCAGCATCTCTGCAATCCCTTGGAGCCCTGCTTCCCTGTGGACTGAACAAGAGTAGCCAACAAGATGTCCTGGCTGACAAAGGAAAAAACCTTACTCCAGTACAGGCTTCATCTGCCCAGCATGACACAGGCTTGCCAGATGAGCAATGATGGTAGGAGGAGTTCACTCTGCTGCCCCATCCCTACTGCCAGCACAGGGAGAAGGGAGAAAGCAGCTCCTTTGTACTACGACTCTCTCTGCTAGGGTCTCTCTTAGGTCCACCTGCAACTGCCATGTTTCAGAGCAGCCCTGAGCAGGTCCTAGCAGGGGAAAATGAGAGAATAGAGGAGAAGCAGACAAGCTTTGCACACACAGAGGCACACACCTGAACCGTAGTTTCCATGGGCCACCCACCCCACCCACAGGAACCCAGAAGCTGATGAAGCACTATGCATGGAAAGAAGAGAACAAAGCATTTTCTTTGCCTGCTTGCACTGGACTCTGCTACAGAGTGACTGTGTTTATTACTTCTCCAAGAGGGAGCAGAAAGCTCTGGTGCATGCACACACTTAGCAGCTTTAAAAAAAAAAAAAAAAAAAAAATCTTCCAAAACAGTTACTTAAGTTATCTTACACAGCTGCTGCTCCATTTGGAGGACTCCAGCCTCTCCCCCAGGAGGGCATCTCGTCATATACCTGGGCACAATCCCCATGCTTCCTTCCACGCTCCCTTATGCACCAGCCAGAAAGTCTCTCGCAGCTTACCACTGCCTGTCCTCACTGCAAGACAGCTACTTCCAGATCTTCAAGTGGGGCATGGTGGCAGAGCAGGCAAAGACATATGGTGGCAGGGATGGGTCCAAGAATAGCACAGAGCAGGCTTGCCAGTGACATTTGGGAACACAAAGACTTTTTCATTAAAAAATAATAAGAATTAAAAATAGATCACATATTCGTACTTATCTTGGAGACTGGGAAAGGCCAGAGATGGAGCTGACTGTTCCAGATGTCAAAGAGGTCCCCTGCTTTCTCCTAGCCCTATGACACAAGGCTCACTGCTCCACCCCAGCAGAGTTCACAGGAATGGGGACCTGCCCCAGAAGAACATCTGAAAACATCTGCTACAAACTCAAGGGGTCAGAGAAACTCCAAAACCCTCCCATGCCCCTTCCACACCGAGTCAGCCAGCAGCACATATGGGAATCCATCTTCTTCCTCACCACCCAGCTCCAGCTTCACTCCCCTCCTTGCATGTGCCCAGTGCCTGTCACAACACACAGACCCCATGTGTGCAGCAGACAGCACCCACTGCAGCCCTGCATGGGGCTGCATGAGAGTCACAAGCAAACACGCCTTGGCTTAAACCTGGGCAGTTGGCAACAGCAACCAGCAGAGCTCGTCTCTAGCATGGGCAGAGAGGTGCTGTGAAGTCTGTATTAAGCACCACACCAGGCCTCGTGAGCTCAGGTCATTGTCCCCCGTGGAAGTGACAGGCCCCCGAGTGGTGACAGCAACAGCAGCAGATGAAAGGAGGGTGGTTGGGAATTAAGATTTTCTTTCTTAGACTAACCAGCTTCTTGGCTTCAAACGCATCTCGCTCATCTCGAAGTTTCTTGTTCATCTCTCTGCTCCAAAGGAAGACACAGGAGAGACACAATGAAGCACTCATCAAAAATGGAGTAAAGACCAACATTTGAAAGCTATGACAGAAAGGGAGCTTGGGACACAGATAATGATGTTATTTATTGCCAGGCATGTTGGGATTTCCACGTATCCCAGCTCAGGTAATGGTCTCCTTAGCCAGCAGGAAAGACTAAATTTCTCCAGTGGAGGGATTACTTGGTGAAATAACACAGCCTGTACTCTGCCAGAGCTGGCCAGATTGCACAACTCTGTCTGGACCTAGAAAAACAAGCAGTGTCTGAGCACTGCTTGAATACGCTCCCATAGCTTTCTGTGGAAGAAATGAGCACAGTGCTGAAACCTCAGCCCCTTACGTGCAGAACAGCTCAGCATCTCCCCCAGCCCTGTTCTTACCTGAGGAGCTCCAACTGCCGAAGAAGGCTTTGTTTCTCTTTCTGCATGTTCTTGGAGACTCTAAACACATCCCTGGGTGAAGGGGATTTTAAAAGGGTAAATAAGTTAATGGGAGAGGAAATACAAAGATCCCTTTCTCAGGGACACTCACGGTATTCTCAAAGATAAGGGCCTGCCCTATGCGAGGAGGATTCAGAGGAAGCAGCACTGCCACGGGAGCTGGGATGGCTGGGTTGTACCTCAGCTCTCCCGCTCACCTCCAACGTGAGGGCAGGCAACCCATTTTCTCCTTTCACACTCGAGTTTCCTCAGCAGCTAGAGATGGGAAGGATGCTCACTGCCACCTGGATCTGAAACACCCCAATGTTTCAGCTATGTATTATTAGGTTAAGCGATTAAGCCCAGAAACAGGAACACAGGTGATTAGAAGAGGATCTGTATGAACTTTATAGAGGTGATGGTGAACTGGAAAATACATGGAGAAGAAGCCTCCTTTAGGCTGAGGAATATCTGTATTTTTTACAGTGCTTTTATAGCCAAATGTCAATGAACATATTCCTTTCCCACTGAAGGCAGGTGGGAGGTAGCAGTATCACTCCCTGTTTAGGCCCATAAGACCACTGGGATGTTACTTCTTTCCCTCAGGAAGAGACAGGCAATCCTCTGAGGAGACCAAGGCTTCTAATCAGAGATCCTTATTCTTTAACTCACCCTGCTCACCCTTCCTCATCTGCCTGGGTCTCTGCCCTGACACCCCCTTCTCTGCCCGTTCCCACCTGTCCTTCTGCTCTTGCTCAAGCTGGGCCTGTTTCTGGAGCTTCTGTAATTGCCCCTTCACTGCCTCCAGCTCCCATTTGCTTTTCTCCAGCTCTTCTAGCAGGTTTTCATTCAGGTGCCGGAGCCTTTCGTTCTGCACACGGGTCTCCAGCTGCTCTGAGTTCAGAGACTGTAGCTGACGTTCCAGCTGCAATGAGGGAGGAGGAGGAGGGGTTAAACACAGAGAGGAAGTGTTTTAGCTACAATCATGCCTGTAAAAACAGGCTGAAAAAGCAGATGTAAACAATGAGGTGGAAGGGAGGTAAACACAACTTAGGTCTACAGGACCACCAGTGGCATCAAGAAGGTGAATTGGAAGCAATTATTTCTCATCATGCCAGCACTGGGGAGCAAGCAATGCAATTAGTCAGGCATAGCTGAGGAAGTGCTTCAGGCAGCATGAGGAGCTTGCTGCTATCAGGCATTTGCAGAAATCAGGGTGCAAATGAGGGTCAAAGGAGGACTGGAAAAATTTGGGTGGAAGCAGGGGTATGTCTGTTGGGACTTATTGAGCACAGTTGTTGAAATGCATCCTCTAGTTTGGGGGCTTCCCAAGCCCATGGCAGCTGAAAGGGGGATATATTGAGGTGCTAGGGCTATCTCACACTACACCTAGAAAGTCAAGTGATTGGGTGGCCTTTACTGCTGTTGGAGTTGGGACCTCAGGCTAGAGATGTTGTTTAAATGCCACTGGGGCACAGTTGCACTCTAGACAGCACAAGACCCCAGCACAACTAACAAGCCTGATCTGGGAAGTTCAAAGACTGCTGTCTGGTACTCAACCAGTGATGTGATTCCTCACAAATGGCTGGTGTAGTCTGGGAAAGAGTCAAAGACATGCAGCAGTCAAACCCGCCCATCTCAGATGACAAGTAGGGCATCTCGAAAAGGATCACACTGACACGTCAGTATCTAGCCAGCCATACCAGCTAACCAGCGCCCTCTGCTGAAGCTGGTGCTACGCAGAAATTGTGGTAGCCATCTGGGAACTTAGAGCCCCAAAATAAAATGATACAACCTATGCTTGCAACCAGAGGGAAGCACCAGGAACCAGTTCTGACCACTGTAGTAGGTGGCAGAGTCAGCCTCCACAGGGTTCAAGGCTAGGTGGTTGTGTTAGAGACAGCAGCACAAGCAGAATACAGGACAGGAGATCACATTTCCTAAAAGTTCCCGAAAGTTTTGAGCACAGAGCCAAGGTTAGCCCTTTAAATACCAGGGGACAGCTTCTTGCTACACAGACAGAGAGTTAGGCAAGGACACGGAGAGATGTGATCTCACCACAGAGCAGGGACTCTTGTGGAAACCTTCAGCCTGCCTTTGCTGCACCTTCAGATAGACTCTCAAAGGGAAAGTAAAGCAGCACACTGTGGCACAAGACAGTAATGAGCAGGAGTGAACAGAGCTGACCTTTCCTAGGTTCCTTGAAACACAAGCCCCACATCTCTCCCCACTGAGGCTACAAGCACAAGTCACACCCAGCATTGTCTGGAGTCTTCCAGTCCTTTGGACATCAGGGAAAATTTGAACATGACCAGATATGCTGAGGAGTGGAGTTGAGACTAAGAAACAGCAGCTGCTGCCCACAGCCTTTGGATCTTTCAATAAGCCAGGGGACAGGCTTTAGGTAAAGCACCTGCCTCTCCCTAAGAAGTTTCTATCACACACAACTCTCCCATTGTCTGTACTCGGAAGCGATACCGTAGAATAGCACGATCACAATACTGGTCTTACACCACAAGAGGGACCTGATTATCCACATAGCTTAGTACAAGCCTCAGAGTTAAGAGCATCACAAATGACCATTCGAATAAGTGTCCATATAGCCCAGTACTCTGCCTTGACCCATAGCAAGAGGAGATGCTACCTAGGAAGAGCATGCCTGGGCACCTAAATATGGTCCATTTCCCTCATACAGCCCCAGAATCTATGGTCCTTGGACTAGGGATGTTAGAGGCCACATCCCTGACTATTACTCCTTTTAAAAAACATTTACAAACCTGTTGTCCATTTGTTTATCCAATCCATTTTTGAACTGCTGATACTGCCTGCCTCCTGTGGCAAAAAAAATCCAGTAAAGAAGTATGCTCTTCTAAATCAAATTCATACTGGTCTCACTGAGTGTCCCTCACCTCTGCTGTTGCAGGATTTAGGGAATAACAGTTCTGTGTGGACCTTATCTACCACCTTCCTGAGTCCATAAAGCTCACTTATATCTTCCCTCAGTCTCCTCCTCTCCAAAATCAAGTCTAAGCTTTCCTAGTTTCTCTTCCTAAGGCAGATGCTCCATTTCCTTAATCATAATAGTTGTCTGTACCTTCATACTCAAGAAGGACACAGCAGAGTTAGAGGAGACCAGAACTGCACACACCAATTGAGGCACATCAAGGGTGTGGGCAGCAGGAAAATTACATCCTCTATCTTATTCTCAATATCCTTCCTGATGGCACCTAAGTCTTGCTGGCTTTTCCAGCTGCTGCACAATGAGCCAATGATTTCAGAGAAGTGCCATTCATCCACAGCACAGGTAGGTATCCAACTTGGATACTGACCAGTTGCCAGCATCTTACAGGTACCTCCCATGACTTGTTTCTGTGGGTGTCATGTCTCAGTTCTACAGACAAAAAGGAAAAAGACATCCAGAATGGACCATCCCATACAAATGTCCATGCCAGGGACACCAGGCTAAAGGAAAAATTCTGCTTTTCTGTGACTGATTAATCAGTATATCATTGGGTGCTGAAATGCAAATATACAGTACATACAGCTCTAAGCAACACAGAACTGCTCGCTCTGGATTATTTTGAAGCAGCCAGAAAACACAAGCCAGAGAAATTTGGCTCTTGTATGTCTATACACAGCATTCTTACGCACCACACAAGGCTCCAAACTCACAACTGCCAAATTTTTACCCTGTCTTCCTTGCCAAATAGTTATTGCACAACTGATAGGAAGATTGTGCCAAGAGAAAACAAAGCAGATAAGAAAATGCCTGGACAAATCATTCACAGGAAGACAGTTGAAGACAAACCAATCACTTGACAAACCACTTCAACACCTTCAGAGGCAGGAGAGAACTAGACTAGCTAGTACCAACTCTCAGCAGATGAAAACCATTCTCAGTCAGAAAAGGCCTTAGCAGAAAGACAGTAGAAGGGGACATACTTCTTTAGAAAGGATTTGGGGACTGTTACCTTCTTCTGGCGGTAGAGGATTTTCTCCAGCTCCTGCTCTTTGCTGCGCAGTTCCTTCTGGAGCAGGTTACTCCTGTCATGTCTCAGTGCTTCCTGCAGGGGTAAAGATACACAGCTGTGCATGTAACACCGAGCATGGTAAGAGCTGTTCCTTGGCCAGATAAGCCACCACCTCTGCTTCAGACCAGAGAGTTTGACTTCAGCCAAGAGAGATAAGGTACCTGGCAGATCAGCCTCTCCCTTTCTGCTTTGATCTGTTGCTCCATTTCTTCATAAAGGCACCTGACTTCTCGGTCATGGTCTGTCTCCTTCCTACAAAAGGCAGGGTGCACACAGGTCAGGAGAGAGAAGGAGAATACAGAAAGAAAACAGGAGAGGAGGGTGGAAACACATTCCCATTAACAGCTGTGTATCATTGAGTGGGATTTTAACCAGACCAAATGTTATGGGTGGGCACTGATGCAAAACAAACCCATGGGGATCAGATCAAGACAAAGAGTAATTTTATTACAGCAATAAAAATCTCTGTGTCCCGTAACCCAGTCTCTCCTTGCATTTGAGGCAGCATCCAAGCATCAGCTGGTTCCTGACAGCAAACGACCATGATGTTCTCCTTACCGCTTCAACGCCTGTTCCATAGACTCCTTCTCATGATTCACCTCCCTTATGTATGATGAAACACGCAACAGAAACTCTTCAAAATTGGATAAGAGCTCCGGACGCTCCTTTCGTAGCCGAGCCCAGAGCTCCCGAATCTCACGTGGACTGGAGCAAGCATACAAGAGAGAAGGAAAGCAAATGAGTTTCTTTGTCGTCTTATGGACTGTTATTCCAACTCCAACATGCAGTCGGGACAAACTGCCCTTCTCCTGTGATGACCATCATAGCAAAGAGGGAAGTTGGACAGTGACGGACATGCATGTGGAGTGAGATCTACTGCAAGGTTAAAATAAGGGAAGTCATCTGAAAGAAGCAAAGAAAAGTCATCTGGGAAGCAAACCTGGAATTATTATTTTTCAAGTATTCAGCAATAACACATTTGGCATCTAAACCAAGACTCGAAGAGATGAACATTCGGCAAATTTGCTGTGAGCTATGGTGAAGGAGCAAACTGTTATAGCCCAAGGATTTTAGCACACAACACATAGGTGTTGTTCTTACACTGGGACTGTACTGGTGGATGCTACTGTCCTTGTTATTTATTTATTTTACAGGTTTGGAATCTGAGGCACAAACAAAAGAAGCAAGTTTGCCCAGATGTGACATCAGGGTAATAATGGAAGAAGCCCTGGAAACGCAAAGTCTTCTTTTTCTGAACCTGCAATAATGATTACACTGTTTTAATTCATCGCAACTTGAACACAGCACTTATAAACTTACTCTTTCCCAAAGAGTCTTATAAGCCTGCAGGCATCACTTTATGCTTCTCTTTGGGGAAGAGCTTTTTATTATTATTTTTAATTTTTTTTTTAAATCCATTAAGTACTTTGGAGGAACTGCCTTGAAATGTACAGAATAATTATACCTATAGACATTATCCAAATAGATATTTTTCTTTGTCTATGTATTTGTGTCCCTTAATATTCTTTGTGAAAAAACAAACAAAAAACCAACCAAAAAGCTCTTGATTCCTCCTGCCACCATTGCATGATAGCCTCCTTTTCTGTCTCAAGTTGAAAAAGTTACTAGCACTTCATCAAAACTTCGTGTTTTAGATAACAGAACATATTGAGTCGCATCAATAAACAAAGCCATTTCTTTCTAGCAAAAACAGTGAAGATAGTTCAGATTCCTGCTCCAACCCCAATTAGCTTCTCTCTTATATTACTTCTTTCCAACAGCTCGTTTGGCACAAAGGCATGACATGACTGAACTCCTTGCATAAAACTGCAAGTAAGTGGTCAAAATAAAACACAGGATAATTCCACTTTAGGACTTAATGCTTCTCAAAGCAGAGTTATAAACAGCAGAGGCTATTTTTCCAGAGCAGTAATATGGCCTTTCACTGTGTCATTGCATTATTTGAGGCGTAACAGCTTTCCAGAATTTTTCAGGACAGGAAAAGTTGTTTAGCATTAAAAGAAACATGCAGGTTTCTTTCTCACAATGCAAATGAGACAAAAAAAAAAAAAATCTGTTTAATGACAGATGCAGCTTTGAAAGCAGCAAACTCCATCACTCTCAGCTTCTGTCTCTAGTCCTGTCTGTCTCCTGCCCCTACCTGGGCTGCTCCCTGCAAATTGGCAGCACTGTTGGACTACAATGCCTGAAAAGAACGGCTGCCACGGATGCTGTTGGGCACCCCAGCCCCAGCAGATGTGGATCAGTAAGAACCATTTATGCATAGTGCTTCACTTGGAAAGGCCCTAAAAAAAGGCTGGATGACACTGGGACCAGCAGACTCTACTGGGGCCACACGCAAGGGCATTAATATCAAATTTCAAGGCTCAGGTGAGCATCCGTTGCCCAGTTTAGCCTTTCACACTCTTCAAGATCAGCCCAGTCCCAAACAGCCTCTTAAGAACATATGTGAACAGTCACCCACCATTTTGGAACAGACAGCACACTCATCCTCCTTACCTTGTCTAACTCTCACATGCTTCTTTTCATTTGCTGTGTGCAGATGGGCTTCCACACCACCAACTGCTACATTTTACAGCTGTGGTATGACCTCTAGTTTGGGAAACTCTTTGTGAAAAGCACTGCACTAAAACTAATTGTAAACTGATGAGAAAACTCAGACTTCACTGCATTTGTTACCAAGTGTATGAAAACCCAAGACAGCAGTACAGAAAGCCCAAGCAGTGCTTCAGAGAGCAAGCAGCTCAGTTCACCTTTTTGGTCTTTGCTGGCACTTTGAAGTTTTGGTATTGCAGGATCAAAACAGGGTAGAAGTAATGCCATGCAACTGCCGTACTTACTCTTCAAACATGTGGGCTGCTCCGAGCTGCTCCATCACGGAACGGAATCGTTTCTCTTCGTCATCATCTGCCGGGTCCAAGTCATCTGACCAGCCTGACTCAAAGGTCTCCTCGTGTCTGGAGTGATCCATTCTCCCAGCCCCTTGACACAATTCAATCCCTATTAACTTTCCTGGTGCAAGGGGAAGGGAAGAAGGAGAATAAAGTAAGTCAAATTGGATGTCATTTAATAAGCTGCTATTTAAATGGCAGCCCGACAGAGGTCCATGAGAAGCTGCCTGCACACTGCTGCAGTAGAATACAGCTCCTGGTCAGTAAAGAGGCTCCGTTCTGACGTCCTGAGTGATGTCCGCATCCAAACTGGCTCTTAGCCCAACAGCAGGCTGTTAGGGCTCTGCTCACATCTTCATGAAGATGATCTACCACCCACGGCCTTGGATTTTCACCATGTGAAGCATGTGGCCTTAGGTCACTTCACTCCCATGGAGTGGCACTGTGGGTTCAGTTGCCAGTGATCCCCTACAAGCTCCCTCTGGGACTGCAAGCCTGGCACGATGCCTCAGTTCCCCAGTTTAAAAAAAGTGAGGAGGAGATCATTACCCTTTCCTTTTCATATGCTACATCTGTTCTGATTCAAGCGCTATAGGACAAGGACTGCCTCTTGCTAGGATTGTGTAGAGTCTCAGAACAAAACGAACTTAGCCTCTGAACACCCCCTCCTGCCCCATCTCACGTACAGATGGCTTCCAGCTATCTGGATCCTGTTTCATGCTGAGACACTAATGCCATGAGAACTTCATGCTGTGCAAGGCATGTGACAAATAGTGGTGCTGGGAACAAACTCTTCTCAAAGAAACAAATCAAGCAATCCTATCCAAACTCAGGCCCCCATCCTGTATACAGAGGTCAGACCTCCATTAGCAGCTACTCTTCTTTTCCAAAACATATCTGCTTGGTTCAAAAGGCAGAAATGACATCCCAGCTACAGGACCAGGAGACAAGGATGTTCAGAGCATGGATTTTCCCCTGCTCTAAGGGGAAAAATATCCGCTATTTATGTACCTCAAGTCACTTAACTCAACCATTTCTTAGCTCTGTATGTCCAGAGCCTAGCTGCTTCTCTCCCGCTCTTAAAATGTGCTGTAAATAAACTTGCAGTGTGGAGATACAGGCTCTACTCAGCTTAAAACCTGAGGCTTAGACAGTTAATTAAGGAGATGGGGTTAGATTAGGCACTTTGGATGTCTACTTTAAAGAAAGAGTCATTATCTCTCATTATCTCTCTTTTACAGCTGGGAAAATTGAGGCAGAGAATGATCTGAAGATTGTTTTGACATCCTAGAAGGATCTCAGATTGCTTTAAATTGAACATTTTAAATGTATGCTCTTTTGTCAGTTGTGCAGATGCACCCTGGAACCTCTCAGAGGCCATACAAGGAGCCGTCTCAAGAAGCAGAGTTGATTGCAGCTTGAACCGCTTCCCTTGATTTCCCCCCTGCACACTCCAGAAGGAAGAGAGCAATATGCCAGGCCAAACTCTTGAGTTAGGGGCAAAGTCTGAAAAGGATTTCAATGAAGCCAGACACAAGGAACAACCGTAAGTAAAAGAAATGCAGAAATAAAGTGTTTTGCCTAGACTGGAGCAAGTCCCACGGAGCCAGGCTACCAACACAGAGTAGTACATGTGTCAGCCACCAGTTCTCAACGAGAAATCTTGCCAACCTCTGCCAGCAATGGCACTGAGGCAGGTACCCTCATGATGTCCATCTATGGCTACGGCTGGGACAAATGCCCCAATGAGATTTGGGAATAACCAAGTCATAACACAGAGGGCACTGTGGATGCCAAGGTGCCCAAATGGCACCTGTTCACCTTCTACACAGCACTGGGCAAGCAAGTCCATGCTCCCAAGATGACACTCTTGTTTCTGGCAAAGACAGCAGAACCAGCCAACAAGGCTTCAACCCCACAGGCAGGGACACAAGGCAGAAACAGGCATAGTCAGCAGGCACTCAATGGGTTAACACATTCCCAGAACAGGCTGGCCCAAGACACAGCTTTCCATGGTTTTTTTCTGAGGAAATTGTGAGAAAGCCATGAGTAACCACAATCTGACAATCAGGACACTGCAACTCAAAAGCCTCCTCAATCACTTCTAAAAACCCTAGAGCACCTGTGTTCACTTGCTTTGACCTGATCCCATTAACACATCTACGCGTCCAAGGAAGGTGCAAGATTTTCTGAGAGCTTACAACCAGCTAAGGCAAGTAAGCACCCACAGCAAAGGTTATTAGTGCTATGGTCATTCCTCCTCCTTAACACCTCTTGCACTGCTTTTGCTGCTGGATGATGACTCTGGTATAGGATTAGCATTCTCCTAGTGTTTGGAAAACGCAACAGCAAGGGGAAAACAAAAGCTCATTTGCCAGTGTGCTAGCCTACTAACAGGACTCCTACTAATATCCTTGAACAGCACTGCATAAACCAGCTGGAGACAGTTGCCAAGAGGCATATTTCTGTCCCCTCATCCAATGAGGGTCCTTATCCAGATGAACAACTGTGGATCACACGGCCAGATACAGGCTGCAGTATGTACCATCTCCAGTAAGAGATGTTCAGAAGCTGGCTCTACCAGGTAGGCAGGTAACATTTGTGTAAGAAGGCAACGCAAAGCCTCAGGGAAGGGGGATAGCAGTATTGCACACACACCTTCTCCAATAATATTCACATAAGCATGGGGCATTGCCCTCCGTAGCTGGTATAGCTTCAGCAGAACCACTGCACTTTCTTTCTTACCAACACAAAACATCATGTCACAGGTGGGCTTTTTCCTTCCTCTGCCTCTGTGCAGTCCTTACCTAGCCCCATGCTGAACTCCACAGGCGTCAAGTATCCGTTATTGTTCTGTTCCAAGCTGTCAAAAACAGTCTCCAGCTGTTCAGGGGTTAGGGGGAGTTCACCCTGGAGCCGCTGAAGAGACACAAGAATAAACAAAATTAAGACATGACTCAAGTCTTCCCTATCACTAGCTCCTGTCCCTGCTGTCCTCAACTTTGGCCCATAGTGATGTACCCTTTCAGCATTGCATCCTGGCCGGGATGGGACAGCCTGCCAGTACAGCTGAGTGATGACACAAATGCCTGCCTGGACCCACTTATACAGCAACACTTTCCATTACTGGATGATTCAGCCAGGACTGCAGAGCGGGAGCTTCAGCTTACTTTGTTTGGAGGGAGCTCAACCGTCTTCCTTCCCCAGTTCAGAACTGCTGCCTCTAGTTCACTGCCGGCCTTCCTCCACCCCTGCCTGAGCCCTGTGCAAAGGTGGCTGCCCCTGGGGCACTGCCAGCCTCCTGTGACCACTGCTGCTCCCAAGAGAGCTCTCTATGTGCACATCAGGTACCAGCTCTGCCTCTTTGGCCAGAGAGGGAGGACAGACTTGTGGGTGTCTGGATTCAGCTCCCAGCTCTTCCAGGAAACCTTGCAGATCATAAACAAAACATTCAGTCCATAACAGAGAGTTAGCTTTCTTCTGTTATCTTCTGCCTGTTTGGACCGTATCACTATTCCCACAACACAGACAAGGAGCAGAGAGATTCCCTTCATAATGCATATGTAGAGGACCTAGTGTGAAGGGGCACCCAAAGAAGCTTCCAAATAACAAGAGGTGTAGAATAAAACCTCATCACTGTCGGTTAAACATGCAGCTTTAGATAAAACCTTAATAAATATTAATGTAACTGTACAAAATTAGGCATCACACAACCCAAAACAAAGTGAGTCAATAATTAAACCAGCATGGATCTGCCAATTGTTAATTATAGATGGAGAGAGAGATGAGACAGAAGAAAAACAATCCGCATGTAACCTTCTGGATAAAACATTAAAACAAAACTCACAAAGAACTATAGAGATTCTGTTAGCAAATACTGTCTTTAACAGAAAGCAACAAAACACATTATTCTAGAGCAAAGTTATAGTTCAGGCCTAAAGTGAGTTTTTGAGATCAGGCTTTAGCTATGACTGAGACAAAAAAGTAATACAGCTTTTTTTGTTAAGAGGTTGGTGGATTTTTTTCATTGTTGACTGTGGTTTTTTGGGGGGGTCGTTGTTTTGGTTTTTTAAATTAAACCAAAGATCTTTTTTCCGCCAGATTTCCCATCCACTCCGTGCTTAATGTTTGTAGGAACCATTGCAAATTTTTTTTAATTTTATGCGTTCCTTAAAAATTTGGAATTGCAGTCCCACTTGTCACAGAAATTCCCTGGGGGTCCAAGGCCCTCCTGGGATTTTTGGTTCCTAGCAGGTGGCTGTGGCAGAGTTTGGCTCCCAGAAATCTGAATGAGATGGAGCCCACGCGCACACCCACGCTTGCCAAAGTAAAGACATGCCACATTCTCCCCTCTTCTGCCACCCATGACTTTACACTTCCTCCGAGGAAAGGGGAAGGATTTTTTTTCCCTCACCTGCATGTCCACCTTGGTGATAAAACCCTTCTTGTCCTTGTCACACAGCTGGAAGAGCTCCCTTGCCTTCTCGAGCATCTCCACCTGCACATCTTCCAATTCGCTCATTTGGCTGGAAGGAGAAGCACCAGGAGCTACCCCATCCTCCTCATTCCCTTCCTCTTCTTCCCAGTGGACATAACCCAAGAGTGCTCCCCTCTGGTTCTCCATCTTCTCAAAGTCTTTTCCCCCAGGGCCGGGGCAAACGGAAGAGCTGCGGGGCAGGAAACAGAGAAACCCCTGTCAAACGTGACCCTCCACTTCCACCCCAATCATCAGCTAGTTATGTGCCTTGTTGGTTTGAAAGAACAATATTCAGCATCTGTTACCGAGGGGAGGCGGGGAAGACAGACAGTGTGCAGAGAGTTTGTGTCAGAGGTACACACCGTACATAGGTACACACTGTACACAACATGGGCATAACCAAGCCTACCACATAGCTGTAACCCTCCACACTGTGATGGGCTCCAGACCCTGCACTGAGCAACGATGTTCTGTCTCCATCTCTCTTCCTCTGGCTCAGACCTATAGGGCAGTCAGAGTTCTCTGTGACTGAAAGCCAGGTGCCAAGGGCAAAGATGAGGAGATAGGTAGGGAATATTAAAGCATGCAGGTAAATCTGCATGAGAGCACAGTGACAATCCCACATTACAGAGACAGGGGGTTCAAACACCACGAGCAGGGCCAGCTTCCAGCTCTTGCACAGCTCCCTGGGTGCCCTGACCAGGATGCTTCTCTCTGGTCTTGATTCCTCTGGTAATAACATGTGCTCTTCCTCCTCCTATTGCTTTTCTGCACCACCTTTGACACCAAACCTGCATCACAACTGCAAGAACCCAGAGCGGGACAAAGGCAGAGAGGAGGAGGATCTGTGTGACAGAGGAAAGAGATGAAGGAGTGTCTCTCCCAGCCCTCTGCCATCCAGGTCCCCTGGCTGGCCTTCCACCTCTGACATTTTCTTCTTAACGCTTCCCAAATAGTAACTCCATCTACTTTCATGTTATTACAGCACAAAGAAAGGTCAGACAATTCCTACACTGGGAAAAATTTAATAAGCTTGGCACTCCTGCCCCCATTGCCTCCCAGCCTCTGTTTTGAGAGCTCATGAGCTGCCAAACAGTGTTTTAATCTGAAATGTTCACCTTTATAGGAAGGAAACCACACAACTATGGAGACATTTCAGAGGCCAAAGAAAATAATTCCCATTACTTACAAGTACCTAAAACAAAAAGGCTAGGAATGAGAGCACCCCTTTAAGCACAGCACTGTGATTGTAAAGACGTGTACAACACATCCCTACCCCAACCCACCTTCTGACTTACTGATGCCACGTAATACTCTCCAGCTTCTCTTCAGCAACACCACCACATTTTTTAAGCCTTGTTGCACTGATTGCTTTAGACTTCTCCTTCTGCAGATTTGCGTTCTGCATTGCAAGGCAGAAGTGAGCTGTGCAAGCAGGCTGAGAGCAGATTTAAACAGTACTAGACAAAGAGGGCTTGAGGGTTGGGGGTTTTTTTTAATCTGCAAGAAATTAAAAGCCACGTACAGATGCTGTGATAACAAACAAGTTAATTCTGTTTGCACTCTTAGTACAATGGGAGGACAAAGAGCATGATGGCCAGGAAGAATGTCACATGTGAGAACTATATGAAGCTGACACAAAAGGAGAAGGCAATTATGCACCACGCTATTTGACTCCGTTTATTACCGCTGGTTCGTGAGCCAGAGGATGGTTCTGCTTCAAAGAACAAGCAGAACGCTTCACTCCCCCTTTCAAATCAGTGTTTTTTCAGGGCACCTCCATTTAGCCTCACTTGAGAAGATGCTTATTTGAAACTCTGCAGAAAACTACCTATAAATGGGCACTTTTATGTTTCTAGTCAAGTAGACATCCCTGGCAAGCAATGGACACAGAGCTAGCCACAAGCTTTGGGGAACACTACAAAGGAAAGGAGGGAAGAAAGCATGAAAAGCGAGAAGGCAGGGGGTGTCTTCCTCTTGCTCTTTTTCAAACAAACCCTCCTATCAAGCTTTGTTTGTGTTATGGAGGCAACACAGCAAAATTTGGAGACTAAAGCTTGATTCTCTCCATTAGCTGGACAGTCAGCTTGCTTCTGATGGGAAGTCTGTATGTGTTAGTAGTAAAGAGGTTGGAAAGAACCCCAGCTTACTTTTCACATTCAGGTAAAAATTGCAAAGCTGGCCTTGAAAGAAAACAAACAAACAAACAAAAAAACCCCAAACCCAAATATCTTATGCTGCATAGATTTTACAGGTGACTACAGTGAGGAATCACATAGCCACACTGATGAATGACAACTATTGGCTGCTACAGGCCACCTTGCTAAAACTTTTTGCCAGACCCTTTCCTTCCGCAAGGAAGTCTCAGCACAAGCAGCACCCTGTACCAGACGGTAAGTGCAGGCGGCAGCAGGGGAGGAAATGAAATGGAAGTTCAAAGCAAGAGCCACAACAAGATTGCAGAAAACAGCCAGAATAAGAAAAAGTGCAAATAAGAAATGTTTTCTGAAACATCCCTCTAGCTGCCTAAGAGACGCTGAGGTCCCTAGAAGTAAAGAAGATCTTACTTTCTTGTTAACAGCTTCATCGTTTCTATTTCAAAAGCCAGAACAGCCCACACAGACAATGTCTACCCAGCTCTGCTGCAGCAAACAAAAGGTTATACGAGGAGGATGTTCTGTTCTCTCTCCAAGACATATTTGCAAGCTGAAATTGGACCCATTACATCACTACCTCTAGCATCTCCTCATTTTATCAAAAGCCCAGCTGTACCGTAGCTCCCAAACATTGGCTGAGCTAAAAGCCTCTTAATTAAAAGATGTGGGAGCCTGACATGGACAGGAGTCTGAAAGGATTTCACTCACATGTAAAAGACCAAGCCCATTAGTTCAATGTTCAGAGTGCAGAATCTCTTGTTCAAGCTGCTTCAAGCGGCTTCAAGCCAGATGTGACTCTGTCAATGGTGAGACAGCACTTGTAGAGGAACAAAGCGGCAAATAAGAGAGAGCCCCACTAAGCAAAATACACTGCAGCTCTGATGGACTTCTCTCCCAGAGGCCTTTGACTGAGAAGCTCTTCGTCTCCATCCCTGTTTGTTAGGGGATTGCATGGTATAAGTGCAGATGAAGCACAAAGCAGATCTGTCTAACAAAGCAGATCTGTCTAACAAGTGCTGTCATACCTTCCCCAATTATAGATCATCACTGCAAACTACTGGGGAAGCAGCTTCATCAGCAAGATGCAGAACATCACTGAAGGACAACTTTGAAAGAGGCTGAGGTCACTACAGTACTAAAACTGGGGACTGGTACCCAAAAGTGAAGCCAGCAGAGCTGGCTTGGGTGCATAAAGATCAGCTTAGGAAGAGCCATGCTTGCCTGACACGAGTGGAGAAGACAGAAAAGATAGGTATGGGCATCTAATGCTTTTGGTCAGGCAAACCTGCCAGGCTCCCCCAGCAGATGCAGCCAAGCCACCTCCAGTGACAAAGCCAGGGGTTGTTACCAACACTTCCTGACAGGATTAATTTTTCCAGGTCTCTTCTGCCAGGACAAGGTAGTCATTGAGTCAGCACCAGTTAAGAATTAATTTCCACACCTAGTCTGGAGTCAGGACAATCTCTGTATCTTGGGCTGTTGATTTCCATTATAAGAACATCCACAAGGGGTCATGGCAGAGTTCATCTAGCCCAGCACCTTGCCCTCAACAGTAGCCATGAACGGCTGGTGAGGGAAGAGTAACACCAGGGCAAGCGCACAGAAGGCTTCCTGAAGAGATCTGCCAGCCTCGAGCCACTGTCAGCCTGGGGCAATTCCTGAGCCATGTGGTTCCTCCCTCATCTTCCTAGACACTTGTCCAGCGTCCCTTTTAATTGGTATGAAAACATTCACTGTTCATATGAATGTGCTGATAGAAACAGGGTGCCTGCTGCAATCAGTGGGTGCTGACAAATTCACGGGACTATTCCAGTTTTGTGGGTACATGGTTTGACCAGCACCCACTCCACAAGAGACTGAGTCCCAGCTTCAGCTCAAACAAGTGTTTCCTGTCACTTTCACATCTGGGAACTGTGGCAGAGACCAAAAACTGGGCCTGGGAGATCTACCAGGAAGATGGAAGGGCCAGGGATATGGGAGCACCACCGGGCTCCAATCGCTCTGGCCAGCCTCGGTGTGTAATGCTCTTCTGCAGCCCCCTTTTCGCCCCACCCCAGGAGTTTGGCTGCCCGTGCTCAAGGTCAGCTCTGGTACTGCACAGTCCAGGTTTGGGCAGTGTCCAACATCTGAACAACCTGATACAGAGCTTGAGAGAAAGCCAGTCTTCAGGACCTGTGGATTACACCAGATATCTCCTGCCACGGGGTGTGCTGGGGCCCAGCAAGCAAAAATTCACCTGCTCCTGCAAGACAACTTTCCCAGAGCCTAGGAAGCAAACATAGATCTTCTCAGACACAGCCCAGAATGGGAAATTCAACTGCTAGTAAAGACAGCGAACACCAGGTTTTGCATTTCTACACAGCGGTAACTCAGACCAGTCTTACGTGCATATTTTAACCACCTGAGGCATGAACTGCAGTTTGTCCTGTGCAAAGCTGTGCCAGAAAGTCAGCTGGATCCCATGGGCATGGCATTCTTTGGGGAAATCACAAGACCTGAATTTTAATCCTGACTCAGCTTGCCATATGGCCGTGGGTAAGTCACGTCACCTGCCTATGCTTATAGATTGTCAGCTCCTCCAATTTGATTCTGATGCTTCTGACAGCTGGCACTTTATTTTAAGACTTGGTTCCTCGAGACTAATAATTACACATGAAACTCAAGCATTGAAATAGTTTCAAAGCATTGAAGCTGAAGAATGAAAAACTTGAACACAGAACTTGAAACTGCAAATTTCAACAAACAGAAGAACAGACCCAAGGTGCTTTTCCTGGAAAGGGGAGATACTACTTTCAAGGTAGCATTACGGTGTCATGATTTCCAATTTATTGTCTCGGAAAGCTTCTTGTTGTAGCAGTAAGCATTGTTAAAGAGGTAAAGAAAAGTCATAGCTAAAATGCTATCAACAGCCAAGCCCTTATCTATGTGACCGCGACCACCGTGTGCACATGACAACTTTGGGGTTTTTTTTTTTCCACAGCCTGATGACAAGGAGGAAAGGAAAGTGGGGAGCACAGCCAAATTTTCCACAGCTGATCCTCAGATGACCCCCGTCACTGCAGGGCATTGTACACGCACTGAATACACAGTATTCCTAGCAGTCCTGCCCCAATGCAAGAAAGCAAATCAACAGTTAACGAAGGAGGAAAAACTAAGCACAACTGGCTAAGTGGCTTACCCAGGATTACAGAGCAAGTCTGTGTTTGGATCCTGTGGAGCTATAAGGGAAAGCAGGTTTTTGCTTTCCTGGACCACTGAATTTTTGGTGACACGGTGGTAGAAGGGATTATTAAAGAAGAATCGTTACAGGTACACAGTAGGTGTCCAAGGTGTACCACAAACTAAAGTGCTCAGATACCTGCTGGGAAGTTTCCCAAAATACATCCTCCTGCATCTCCGCCTAAGACAATATTATTAGAAACAACAAAAATACCCCCATACTAAAGCTAAATATTTAAGCCATTTATTTAAACAGATCAGAAGAACACACACCCTTTCCTTTCTACTCCTGGTGCAGAAAAAGAGTCTTACAACTTTAAGGGAAGGAATTCACCAGGTGTTTAGGTGTGCTCTTGACAGGTCTGATCCCATGCATGAGAGGGCATTACACAAAGAGAAGGAGATGAAGGGCTGGGGTAAGGGATCCCTACAGTAGAAGCCTGTTGCTTCAGCAAATGACAAACACGCACCAGAAGCTCGCCAGGATGCAGTGGTACAAAGCAGTTGTTGCTTGCTCATGGCATGGGAACATCACTCAGGAGCAGCTGAGTAACAGGCACGTTTTAAAAGAAAAGGCAATAAAAGCTTCACAGGTCGTTATACCATTTTATATCAAACATATGCCACTTGCTCTGTTTGTTCTACTTTCACAGAATCATAGAATCATTAAGGTTGGAAAAGACCTCTAAGATCATCAAGTCCAACCATCAACCCAACACCCCAGGCCTCCTAAACCAGGTCCTGAAGTGCACATCTACAAGTTTTTTGAACACCTCCAGGGATGGTGACTCCACCACCTCTCTGGGCAGCCTATTCCAATGCTTGACAACCCTTTTGGTGAAGAAATTGTTCCTAATATCCAATCTAAACCTCCCCTGACGCAACTTGAGGCCATTTCCTCTTGTCCTACCGCTAGTGACTTGGGAGACCACCACCTGCCTCACTACAGCCTCCTTTCAGGTAGTTGTAGAGAGTGATAAGGTCTCCTCTCAGCCTCCTCTTCTCCAGGCTAAACAATCCCAGTTCCCTCAGCCGCTCCTCATAAGACTTGTTCTCCAGACCCTTCACCAGCTTCGTTGCCCTTCTCTGGACATGCTCCAGCACCTCAATGTCTTTCTTGTAGTGAGGGGCCCAAAACTGAACACAGTATTCGAGGTGCGGCCTCATCAGCGCCGAGTACAGGGGCACGATCACTTCCCTACTCCTGCTGGTCACACTATTCCTCATACAAGCCAGGATGCTGTTGGCCACCTTGGCCACCTGGGCACGCTGCTGGCTCACGTTCAGCCGGCTGTCAACCAGCACCCCCAGGTCCTTTTCTACCAGGCAGCTTTCCAGCCACTCTTCCCCAAGCCTGTAGCATTGCATGGGGTTGTTGTGACCCAAGTGCAGCACCCGGCAACCTAGCCTTGTTGAATCTCATACAATTGGCCTCGGCCCATCGATCCAGCCTGTCCAGATCCCTCTGCAGAGCCTTCCTACCCTCGAGCAGATCAACACTCCTGCTCAATTTGGTGTCATCTGCAAACTTACTGAGGGTGCACTCAAGCCTCTCATCCAGATCATTGATAAAGATGTTAAACAAGACTGGCCCCAAAACTGAGCCCTGGGGAACACCGCTTGTGGCCGGGCGCCAACTGGATTTAACTCCGTTTACCACAACTCTCTGGGCTCAGCCATCCAACCAGTTTTTTACCCAGTGAAGAGTACACTTGTCTAAGCCATGAGCCACCAGCTTCTCTAGGAGAATGCTGCAGGAGACAGTGTCAAAGGCTTTACTAAAGCCCAGGTAGACAACATCCACAGCCTTGCCCTCATCCACTACGTGGGTCACCTGGGCTTTCTCTCCCAATGTTTTGAAAGCCAATAATTACCAAAAAAGTGCTCCTTGTAGGACACAGTCACATCTACACATCCCAGATTTTATAGCACTGTGAGATTCAGTATTTACAATTTTTTTACAATTTACAATTACAATTACACATATTTACAATTATTATCCTAGTTGCATGCAAAAAGCACATATTCTAAATGCATTGACAAAATTACAGCCATACAAATCTGACCAGGTGAAGACAAAGGCAGGGGGCATCTATATCTGGCCAGGGGATGACACTGACCCCCGTGTCAAACTGGCTTCCATGCAGGCTGAATTTCCAAAAGCTGCTCAAAGGAACTGGGCACCCATTTGGTGGAAATCATTTTAAAAGGTTCTGCCATGGTGCCTGAAAAGGCTGAGAGGAGAGCAGAAAGAAAAGAGTTATTTCTCAGTGTACTTTGCTCAAAATTGATTTTGCTCTTTCCTTTCTCTAGGAAATTTGTTTTCATTGTTTGGAATTTGTTTGGGTGGTTGTTGGGTTCTCCCTTCCCAAAAGGAACAGCAGGAAAAAAAATAAACTGAAAAATTAGAAAAACATCAATTGTTTTGCAAGGGTTTTTTTTCTTTTTTTAAGAAAAAAAAAAAAACACAAACAAAAAAACCTAAGAAAACCCATACACACCCTGAGCAGAGAGCCTGAAATCAGGTGTAATATCTAGAGCTACACTTCACTCACTTGCTCTCTTTTAATTGCCTGCACTTGATTGTATCCCTTTAAGGAAACAGGAACGAATCCAGGAACCTTTGTGTTGTTTACTCAGCAGGAGATTAGCCCAGCTTGATAGCCCTGAACTAACCCATGCTGCAATATCGATGGATGACTTCATCATGGGATATGCCAGTACGATACAAAGGTATATCCCAGATTCATGGACAGCTGCAAGGGACTCCATCATTCTGAATAGCATCTTAAAAAAGGTGGTCTGCTGCAATTCACTGTTTCCCTCACCGAACTTCATCAAAGAGGAACACTTCTTTATGACTTATCATACCAGCTTCTTGATCTTTGCCAAAAAAAGTTGCCATGGAGAATCTTGTTTGATGCAGACTCTGTGCTCCTATCTGCAAGCAACTCGAGATTGGTAACAGTTCTCTTTTTTTTTTTATTTCAAGAGGTGAACAAATAAACTTCTTAAAACTGCACTCACTGATGCTTCGTGATTCAACAACGCAACAGAAAGCACCAACGTGTGCCAAGAGCCATCAATATCTTTAACACAGACAGGTATCCATGACATACCAAAACAATATTCTTTCCCCCAGAAATTGCCACAAATCCTCCATCACACCCACACACCATTCCCCAGCTATGCCCATTGCAAGCCACTGACACTTTGCAGCTCTCTCACACAGGCACAGTGTCACAGTGTTGGCACTGCAAACACTGAGGGTGCGTGTTTGCACTGGAACCGCTCCTACTAATCGGGGTTTTTTTGGCTCTGTTGGGTTGTTTTGCTTTGGGAGTGGAGAGAGAAAGCATCAGTTTTTCCTCTAACGATATTTGGGCCAAGAGTTAATTCCCAGCAATTAAAAACAAAATCCAAACCACATTTTTTCCATAAACAGCTAATGGTCTTGGATCTGTCAATATAACTAGGACACAGCTGATTTTTCAGAAAATAAGGAGCACACCTGCAATAAGTCATGACAAATAGCAACAGCTAGTTTAAAAACAACTCATTTTTATAAATTCCTTCACTTTATAAAGGCTTACAGGTTTCCTGAAACTTTTTTTTTTTTAAAGAGACAGAACAGAACACTGCAACATCTCATACAATCCAACATAAAGATTCACCTTATATGGAATGGAAAAAACAGCAATATTGTACCCTTTGGCTTCAAGAAGAAGACTTAATTGTATTTCCGTAGGCTGGAGATCATGCTGCACATCCACAAAGGATATGGTTAGCCAGCAGTAAGTAAATAAGTAAATATCATTCATTTAGTCAAGTAGAAAAGGCTCTGAGCAGTATCAAGTCTCCCGCTGATGCCACTGCTGTTAATGTTCTGCCACAAATACACGGTTGTTAGAGGACAGAGGCAATCAGCTCAAGAAAACAATTGAGAAAGACAGAATATTTTAGCTGTGAAGAGATAATACAGCCTTTATTCATGTTAGCTGAACAGTGTGTTGTGAAGTCGAAGGTAGATGCTGCTTTGAGTTCAGCAATCAGTAACACCAAGCATGTTGACCGCTGAGTAAGTGCTCTGCTGTGCTGGTGATACCTACTGGCAAAGCAGGTAGGCAGGAGGCAAACAAACTTTCTTGCCAGCCCAGATGTGGGAAAAGGAGAGAAGACAGAAGACTTGACTCTTGACATCAGACACACTGGATCATTTTTGATTCAAAGTGAACACTGAGCACTGGGAGCCCAGGCAAAGGAGATCCCTGCTCTCTTCTACTTTTTTCCAAGGGTTGGTGCAACAGGCAGGAACACCCCATAAGGAAGACAAGCTCCAGATCTAAGCTGGCATTCAAAGCTCTTCAAATAGTCTTTACAGGAAATTACATAAATCTAGGGGAGCTTCTCAGCTTGCTTAATTGAACATTGCTGGCAGTTTCATCCTGCCTTACCAGCACCTTTAGCAAAGGGAGCACTCGTGTGCAAAGCAGGTTGTACCAGAGACAACCAGAAGTCAGCGCGCTTCTGTTGGGCTTGTGCCACTAGTTATTGAACAGCTAAGATGTCATCCAGGAACACTCGACACATGACGAGCACCACCTTGGCTGCTGCAGCTCAGCAAGGACACGTCAGCAGAAATGCTGCTGTGGAGACTCCTTTCACACGCTGAGAGCAGCAGAGCCACCGGTATACAAGGCTCTTCCCCTGCCCTCAGGAATGCAACCACACTTGGTGTCCTGCAGAGAAAATTCACACTGAAGCGAGGCATCCCTCAGTCCTGGTGGAGAGCTAGACACACTCTGTCAGCGTCCTTGAAGTACTTCAAAGGCAAAATTATATTATGCAGAAACAGCTATTTGTTGAATAAGTGGATAAAAGGTTCTAATGGATACACAAAGCTTCAAATGCAAAAATTTGGTTTTTGTGGAGTTGCCCGCGTAACCAATTCCCGGCTGGCAGAGATAGTGAAGAATTGTCCCCAGTCGCTGTCATCTTTAAGAAAAGAATCCAGCTGTATTTTCACCAGGGACAGTCCTATGAACTGGACTTGGTACTGCAACAGCCAAAGGTCAGGCTTCTTCCCACAGCTTCCACTGCCATCAGACCCATAACTTGGGTGCCGAACTCAACTCAGACCTCCCTTTGAGTCCTCAGATTCTAGGTGTCTATGTAACACCAGAACAAAGATTTTCCTTTCCAACAAGAAGCTGAATCTCTCTATGACAGCCATGCATGTTTTGTCTGACCTCAGGAGGAACCCTCCTGAGCTGCTGTTACCTATGCACACTCATCCAGCAGAGTCACTGTTTAAGTCAGTCACCCTCTCTAGCCATCCTTTCACTAGTTCTCACCTCTGTTGTAAAAGAGGGAAACAACTGGTGTTAGCTTTGTGGAGGATGATCTCTCTGCCACGCAACCTCGGGATGCTGAATAAGAAATGTGCTGCCTCTAGCTGGCTCCCAATCTTGTTCTGTCACTTCTTCATTAAATTTCCCAACAACCACCCACTGTCCTGAGCTCAAGCCCCTCCTGGCCAACTGCAAGGTTTCCTCAACAGCTTCAGTGCCCTCTTTGTGCAAAGGCTAAAATTCTTGCAACAATCCCATCTCACCTGGAGTACCACAGGTGTAAGTTCACAGAAGTGGGGCAAGAGCCTTATCTTTGTTGATCAAGATCCTTGATCTTGAAATCAACCTCATACAAACAAAAATTCATAGCCTTATGTTGTCCTCAAATAGCTCCACCAGCACACACATGCACAGATAAAAATATCAAACCAGAACATCAGACCACCCAATCCCCTTTCAAAGGAGAAACTTCTTTTTGGTAAAGCACCCACTCACAGTGCTTACTGAATGCGTATGATAGACAGTGATTTCTTCTCCAGCTGAGCCAGCAAGTTCTCTGCAGCACTTGAAACCTCTTTATCCAGAGGGCTACAACTGCAGGGGGGATGCATGAAGTTCAACCATCTTTTCCTCATGCCAGGAAATTCACCTCCAGTCTCTTGAGAACTGGACACAGTGATCTCACCCCCATAACCTTTTCTGGGACCAGGGGGAGAAGCTTTACCTCACTACTCTGAATCTGCAAGATATACTTAAAGGACAAAAACAGTTTGCAAAGATTAACAAGTAGGAATGAGTATGGAGAGGATTTCTAGGTACCACAGCTCCCTGGAGAAGCCTCTCCATGGCTGGTGATGTATTGGTTTTGCCCAGGAGCGATGTATGGGACCCATGGACAGTTTGACCTTTCTGCAAATGCTATTAGAACAACAAACAGAGCTGAGGCAGCTGGGTGAAGCCAATTTCCAAGACGACAGTTAACCAGTTCTCTGCCTCACAGAGATGAAAATGGCCATGTGCACAGGTGCGTGACTCTTGGTTATCTCTCAGCTAAGGATCCACCCTAAGAGTGTTTATAAAGGTAAAGATTCACCCCTTCCTGTGAGCTAAGGACGTGCTGGCTGTGCTATGCAAAGCCAGTGTAATCTGTGCACGGGAAAAGGATGAAATCCATCCACTGAGTAAAGACACCGCTTGGCTGTCAGACCATTGCGGGGGCCACAGGTGAAGTCTTGGATCCAGAGAGTCAACACTCCCTCTCCCTAAAGAAGAGAGGATCTGTCTGAATGTCCAAGAATTCCAGGATCTCATACAAGATATCAGAAATATCCTCTCCCTTTCTCATTCAGGGGGGACAATCACAACAAAATACAAAAAGCCTCGAATTTCTACAAGACAGAAAACAAAAGAATGTTTCAGCAGCCATAAGCCCTGAGCTGCTCCTCCACAAAGCAGGATAACACATGCAACTGAAGGGCACATGTTCCCTGCATACCAGGCACAGCTTAGTGCAAGGAGCAATCAACGTAAGGAACAGCATTTGAAGCAAACTTGGAAGCAGATGCTGTCTGAGAGGTGCCTTTGTTTGACTTGTACGACTGTTCTGGAAAAGTTGAAATTACTGGGGGGGGAAGATATTCCCCTCTTTGACAACACTCTTGTANGGGGATAGGTATGCTTATGAGAGATAGGGGAAAATTGCCTGACAAACATTTTTAAAGAAAAATTTCTAAGTCTTCACAAAGAATGCAGCAGAAAATCCTTAGTTTTTAATCTAATCAGCTCAAGACATCCATTTCATAAAAAAATATCACAATCCCATATATTCTAAGCATGTACTTTTTCCCCTTTACTTTTGAAAATGTAACCATTTCAGCTATTACTCTAAATCAGCAGTTTCCCAAATCAATGAGTTACTAGAATTAGTTAAGCAACCTGCAGAACCACATCAGAACTAAGAGCAAGGTTTTTCAGTTCAACATTTGCAAAGACATTGGGTGATCCAAACTGAAGCATTAACCATCTGTTAATTAAGCACGTCCAGCTCTTGAAAACCAATCAATAAATTTTCCCTCTTCTGTCAGGGGAATAACAACTGTTTTCTGCAGTGATATACAATGCCACTGCACTCAGCGAGTCTCTGTCCCATTTCTACTCTGCTGCTTTAAAGCAAAAGCAGGAAGTTGGAACAGAAAGTTCCTAAGGAGAAACTCTGCTGAGACACAGCAACTCGCAAACTCATTCAGACTTCCTTCTACTCAAATAATTCCTTGTCCAGAAGACAGAGACTTTCTTCCCTCCCCTCCACCCCATTACACAACCTCATTTTCTCTCTCTGCAGGTGTCCCCAAATACCTCGAGTGGCTGGACAGTATGGCTCCCCTTCCCTGGAACCTGCAGTATCTTCCACAGCAAAAAGCTAGCGGTGAACGAACACTGCCACTGTAAATAGAATATCAGAGCAGGTCCAAGCTAGGAGGTGTGGTTTGCAATGCTCCCTATGCATCTCATCCCCTTTCCAACATAGGCTAGTAGCCATCGGTTCAGAAAGCAGCACAAGAAAACCTGCCATTAAGCTCCCAAGGTAAATTCCTTGTAATCCTGCCTCGCACACAGCTGTGAAGGAGAAGGGCTTGTTTCTGAGCTGCCTTAGGCAAGAGGGGAAGAAGTGGTGAGAAAGCAGATGATCCCTCATCTCGTGCTGAATTTACCTTTGCTGAGAAACTCTAGCTGTGCTTGTAGGTAGCTCGCTGCGTACCTCACATCTGATTTCAACAAAGGCAGGGCTGGAAACTACCCCTGTGAATCCTGCCTCAAGTTTAATTCCACTTTTACATAGCTGGCAACCTGTTTCACAAAGAAAACTGCAGAGAGCTTAGGAAAAAAGAAAGGTAAAGCACATGATGACACTGCAGAAAGCATCTTTCCAAAGCACCGTAAAACACACCCCAGGGGTGGGGTGCACACCCCAGGACTTTCTCACTAAAGCAGCCAGAGATGCCACCCTCTATTTTGCCACTGACCAAAGCACCCCTCTATCCCACAGCACCACCAAGAGGAAGAAAAGCCACCCCTGCCTGCTGACAGTTGGAGATGCTGATGGGGATTTGTTGCTCAATGGCAGCTCCAGGGCCTCCAGGCAGCATGAAGTTGCCCTCAGCTGTCTCAGCTCCCACTAGTTAGGCCTGAGGACTTCTTGGAAGCTGACAAAGAAAAGAAAAAAAGAGAATGTTGAGACCCTGGCAGGCTGGCTCTCCATCACCTGGTATGGTTTTGTCCCCTTTGCTCACCCACACGCCAAATGCTTTTTTGTGTCGGCCGTCAAGGATAATATTTGCCCAGCAAACAAGCTTTGCCATACAAGTCACGAGTGGGCAAGCCCAGCCTCTACAGAGAGCAAAAACCACTCTTCCAATTCCCACTGAGGAGACTCCAGCTGGTATCTGAACAGCAGAGACCTCATCAACCTGCAAACAGAGGAGCTACAAATAGCCCCATCCTCCCAGCAGCAAGCGATGATGGGACCTGCAGAAAGCAAAGGTAAAGGCGGGTCCTTCCTGACGTATTTTAAGATGGTTATTTCAAACCCCAGACTAAAAAATGGACATGAAGACTACTACAAACCATCACACTTGTCTTTAATACAGGTTTAACGGAGCCAGTGAGCTCCTCCAAGCTGTCTGGGAGGGCTGTATGCTGCTGGAGGGCAGCTCTGCTCCTCTCAGACCAGGACGATCACCTCTCCACTCCTCACAGGCTCAGCTTTGCCTCAGCCCCAGAACCACACATCCTTTGAGGCAGGCTGTAGCTGTGTAGCTGAGGCAAATAAACCCATACAAACCCAGACCAAGTGAGTTACCTGCCTCTGAGCAGGAAAGTTTACTCACCATTTTGTTTACCATTGCTGCAGAGCTGACGCTTAACACTGAACCATGGTCTCGGCTGGGATGCTGCTAGAACAGCACAAAAAAGGGAGCAAACTGCTCTTCTGCACCTCACAGCCTGTCCTGTCTCTAATCTCCTCCTGGGGTCCCTTATAAAGCTTCTTTTAGTAGTGACCAGAACAAAAAAGCTTATCAAACACAAAAAAATAAATAGCGTTTTGCAGCCACATTAATGAATCCTTAGCGTTACATGGATAAAGGTCAGGAAATGCAAAAAGTTACGGTTCCCATAGTAATGCTAATTCAACCATACTGCACATCCTGTGTATTTAGTGGTACATGTTGAAAAGAAAAAGGTTTCATCCACTAATGCCAAAAAGGTTTTTGATTTAGTAAAGACACTTGAATACCACCCCCCACATGCAACATTTATTGTTCAGAGAAATGGATTTTCAGATCGAATTGGATTAAGCCAATCTAAGCATCATTACAGCTCCCCATATCTAGGGCAAAGCAAGAGCTCTCAAGCATGATTACAGACTGAACATTATTTGCCCAACCTAAATAGAGGAACGGGACCCAGGTGTCAGAACGGGTTGAGTCACCAAATCATAGTTGGCACTGATTCTGCACTTGGATGCAGCAGGGAGGTGGTAAGGAGAGAGGGGAGAGAATAACCAACCAACCCCCCCACACCTATTAAGTAACTGTTAATCCATTTCTATAAATGCTCATTTCTTTGATACTGACAGCCTGAAATATCCCCCTGCCTAGTATCCCACCTCACAGGTCCGGAAACAGGTTGTGAATGAACTACAGCCATGCTGACCTCTCTCCAGCACAAATCTGCGTACTGCTCTGCTCTCCAAGCTTCTCAGGTCTTATCTTCATGCTTTACATAAAGCCCACACTACTCTTCCCAGAGAGAACAGCTACAAGTGGTCCATTTGCATTTAGCAGCTTTGACTGAGCAACCGGATTTGCATGGGAAGCAAAAGACTCTTTGTGCCATAGGAAACGCATTAAATCAAAGTGATTTGTGCATCTGTATTAGAGCAGGGGATTACTCCTCTGGCTATGTGCCTGGGAGGGAGGAAAGGTAGAGCAGAGGTCTTGCAAACTCCTTTAAGAGGCAAAGAGGGTACGGAGGAGGGAAGGCAGCTCTTGAGCACAGGAGCAAAGTGTGCAATAGAAGAAATGTATACATTTGTGGGGGCATCTGCAAGGGTCCTTTTTCCCTTCAATAAATCTGAATTCTTTTCCTAGTTCCCATGATCTCAGACAGAAGGGCACAGTTCAGGCCAACAGACACCTTTGAACTTCAAAAATCTGATAGGTAAAGAGAGTGGCTCTGGCAGCACTGCTGCTGAAGAGGTCCTCAGCCCTGCTAGACACCAGGGCACCCGCACAGCCCTGCTCAGAGGACACTGAGCTGATGGAGCTGCTTATGGAGTGACATCAACCCCAGAGTCCACAGCAGGACACAGGCACAGGAACCCACAGCAGAAGCCTTTCTGCCCACAGGATTACTGGGTGGCTGTTCCTTCACTCACACCCCTCAGGCCCTTGCTGTCACCATACCCTGGGGTGCACTCAGCTTCCCTTTTGGGCTCCAGCACCAAGTCTCCAAGTTTTAAAGAGGCTTTGCAACCCTCCCCACAGCTGCAATGCCTGGCTATTCCTCAGAGCTGCACAAATCCCAGACAGCATCTAGCCACACCTGCTAAGGGTAACAAGGATTTTGTCATACTTTATCTTATCTAAGCAACGATGACGCTTGTCTTCCTCCTTGGGCAAAGCTCAGCAGCTCTGCACCTGCTGAGGAGGGGAGCTGGGCAGAGGCCAGGAGCTTCAGCCTGCAGCGATTCACACCAGAGTGGGATGGCTCTGCTGGCCTGCCTGTCCCACCCCACAAACAACTGAGCATTTAGTTCACAAGCAAGAGTTATGGGAAAAGTAAGGCTCAGCAATATTTACACATCTCATCTCACCTTCACCTCAGCTGCTAGCACAGGCATACAGCTCACCTTCCCTAGACACAGTACAGCCATGCTACTCCTTGCCAATATATAAGCCAGTCAATTTTATTTTACAGGGAGTCACATCATTTGTCCAGAGAGAAGATTTCAACATCTGTCATGCTGTCAACCTACAGGTCACCTACAGCTTAAATTCCCAGCTGGAGATGAGCTCGATTTCATCCTCTTCATTTTACAGAGGGGAAACTGAGGCAGATAAAAGCACTACTCTTACTCAGAGATGTTTTGCTGAATGAGATCATAGAATCATAGAATGTCCTGAGTTGGAAGGGACCTGCAAGGATCATCGAGTCCAACTCCTGTCCCTGCACAGAACAACCCCAAAATTCATACCATGTGTCTAAGGGCATTGTCCAAACGCTTCTTGAACATTGTCAGGCTTGGCGCCGTGACTACCTCTACCTCCCTGGGGAGCCTGTTCCAGTGTTCCACCACCCTCTGGGTGAAGAACCTTTTCCTAATGGCTAACCTAAACCTCCCCTGGCACATCTTCCTGCCATTCCCTCGGGTCCTATCATTGGTCACCAGAGAGAAGAGATCAGCGCCTGCCCCTCCTCTTCCACTTGTGAGGAAGCTGTAGACCGTGATGAGGTCTCCCCTCAGTCTCTTCTTCTCCAGGCTGAACAGACCAAGTGACTTTAGCCGCTCCTCATACGGCTTCTCCTCTAAACCCTTCACCAACTTCGTGGCCCTCCTCTGGACACTCTCTAGTAGCTTTGTATCCTTAATATACTGTGGTGCTCAAAACTGCACACAATACTCAAGATAAGGCCACACCAGTGCAGAGTAGAGCCAGACAATCACCTCCCTCAACCAGCTAGCAATACAGTGCTTGATGCACTTGCCCTTGTTAAACTTCATGCAGCTGGTGATTGCCCAGCTCTCTAATCTGTCTAGACCTCCCTGCAGGGCCTCTCTGCCCTCAAGAGGGTCAACAGCTCCTCCCAATTTTGTGTCATCAGCAAACTTGATTAGTATTCCTTCAAGTCCTGCATCCAAGTCATTTATGAAGACATTAAAGAGTACTGGCCCTAAGATGGATCCTTGCGGAACCCTGCTAGTGACTGGCCTCCAGCCCAGTGTAACCCCATTTACTATCACCCTTTCAGCCCGACCCGTCAGCCAATTGCTCACCCATCGCATTATGTGTTTATCCAGCTGTATGCTGGACATTTTGTCCAGGAGGATACTGTGAGAGACAGCATCGAAAGCTTTACTGAAATCCAAAAAGATTACATCGACTGGCTTCCCTTGGTCCACTAGGTGGGTAACCTTGTCATAGAAAGAAATTAAGTTTGTTAAGCAGGGCTTTCCCCTCCTGAACCCATGCTGGCTGGGACCAATGACTGCGTTGTCTTTCAGGTGTTTTTCAATAACTCCCACAATAATCTTCTCCATAATTTTGCTAGGCACGGAAATGAGACTGACAGGCCTGTAGTTACCGGGATCATCCCTGCTGCCCTTCTTGAAGATTGGGACAATGTTTGCCAGCTTCCAGTCAACTGGGACCTCTGCAGATTCCCAAGAGCATTGAAAAATCATTGAGAGAGGNAACATATTTTAAAAAGCCCTTTTTATTGTCCCTCACAGTACTGGCCAGCTTCAACTCTAACTGAGCTTTGGCCGCACGAATTTCCTCCCTACAGTGGCAAACAGCATCTCTGTAGTCCTCCCACGTCGCCTGACCTTGCTTCCACTGGCCATATACTTTCTTTTTTCACCTTATTTCTAGAAGATCCCTGCTCAGCCAAGCCGGCCTTCTGCCTCATCTGCTTGACTTCCTACATTTTGGAATTGCCTGCTCCTGTGCTCTTAGGAGGTGGTACTTAAAAAGTGACCAGCACTGATGGACCCCAGCACCTTCAAAAGCTTTTCCCCAGGGGACCTTACTGAGTAGTTCCCGGAGCAACCTGAAGTCTGCTCCACTCATATCCAGAGGTGAGGTCTTGCTGGCAGTTTTCCTCCTGTTACCATAGATTTTAAACTTGACTTCTTCGTGATCGCTGTGGCCAAGGCAGCCACCAATCGCCACTTTACCCACAAGACCCTCTCTGTTAATAAGCAACAAATTAAGGAAGGCACCTTTCCTGGTCGATTCCCTTAGAACCTGTACCAAGAAGTTATTGTCCAGTTGGTTTAGAAATCTTCTGGACCTGTTTGTACCAGCTGTGTGGTATTCCCAGTTGACATCTGGGAAGTTGAAGTCCCCCATGAGCACAGGGGCAGATGACTTAGAGACATCCCTTAGTTCCTTAAAGAATAACTCATCAGTGTCATCATCCTGGCTGGGTGGCCTATAGTAGACTCCCACAACAACATCCACTTTATTTGTCTGTCCCTGAATCCTTACCCAGAGGCTCTTAACTGTGCCATCGCCAACTGCAAGCTCCATGCATTCCAGCTCCTCCACTACATACAATGCCACCCCGCCGCCTTGCCTGCCCTGCCTATCCCTCCTGAAGAGCCTGTAACCATCCATCAAGGCACACCAGTCACAGGACTCATCCCACCAGGTTTCACTTATGCCAATGATGTCATATCTCTGGGAGACGGAGAGGTATTCAGCTACTATAACAGTGAGGGCCACCAAGCTTTCCTGTATTATGCGTTAGATGTGCCTCCCCACACCTGCACCTCTCCCAAGCTCACGCTATGCCCAGCCAAGGGCTTACAGCTAGCCTGCAAGCCTGCAGTCTGCTTCTAACCCGCCTTTTCCAGAGGCTGGACTCACCTAGCTATGCCCAGACATAGCTGGATTTTTCCCAAAACGTTTGCTTTCCATAGCCTAAATGACATGTTTAGACATTCCACAATCTTATTTTTAACACCACACAGCTACAAGTCCTACTCCTCCAAAGGTCTGCAGATATCCTGCTTGTTATTCTTTTGAAGAGCTTGAGATAGGAAGCAACAAACAGCCAGATACTGTTACCTTGATTGCACAGCTACAACAACTGGACTCAACATTTTTCAAGGCTTCACTGCATTGCTTTAGCCTTCATCCAGCACACGTGCTAAAGGCTAATTCTTTCAAAAAGCTGCAGAAGAGGTCTTAAGAGCTCTCCCCTTATACTCTCATCTCCTCTTCAGAAATGCAGGTTGCCTCAGCCCGTGATACGTCATCTGCTTTGAACAGTGACATCTTTGCATCTGTCAGGATCTTACCCACATCGCAAGCTTGGGCCAGCCCCATGCCCAGACAGGGCCGGACCACCACAGCAGATGTCAAGAGGTTCAGGGCTCCCAGTCACATTTTTAGAAGTCTTCTGCCATCCTCAGAACAACACAAACCTTTCCTGTGGGGCTTTCAGGTGTATGTAAACCTCGAACATCCTTCTGAACCAGGCAGTCCCTTCCACATAGATGGGGCCATTAGCTGGTGCAGAAAAGTGAAACAAAGTCTTGTACCAGCACAGAGATTAAAACTACAGAAGCAGGGACAACAGCTCCTCCTTCAGATGACATCTGTGCTAAATTAACTGCAATCACAGACTCCACTAGACAGAAAGCAGGGATGCTAGAAGCCTCTTTGCTCTCAACCTTATTACTTGATAAATTTTCCCCCAGTTATGCCAACCAGATGAGAGCACTGTACCCTTCCAGAGCGTTGTACCATACCCCATTTCCTCCAAAACAAACCAATGATTAAAGTCACAGACTCTAAGAACACAAGACAGTATGTGTTCCTGCTTTAGTGCTCTATGGCACATGGTTAAGAGAAAAACACTTGGTTAAAAAGTCCACAGTGTTTCCCAATTATGTTACCCCAACCCAAATGAAGCACGGGAAAGCCCACCATGGCTCCAGACTTCACTTGAAAGTTCACAGTACCACAACCTATACACAACCCACAACAGCTGTTAACCTGATGTTTGGCATTGTTTTCTCCCAAAGCTCATAACATTTGTTATTCCACTTGAGGCCCCTAGGTCCTGCAGTCAAGTGAAATACTGAGATTCAAGCATTCCTGGAAGCTTATACAGAAATACAGAAATCTCCAAGACAATCAGAAATCAGCATGAGAAAGCAAATTAAGAACATAATTTTCAAAAAAACAAACCCACTTATGTTATCCCATGGCACTTTTTTTTTTTTTTTTTAAATGTCTGGCTGATGGTTTTTAAAAGCTTAGGGCTGGCGACAGCAGAAGTACGCAGGGAATACTTAGTGAATCCACCCCATTGCTCCTTGCACAGCTGCAGAGGTCAGGTTTGCTTAGCAAAATGTGCAATTAGGTCCATGTATAGGGAAATCCTTCTCTGCATCAGCCAAGTTTAGGATGCAGGCCGGGGAAAAGAGAACACTGCTAGAAAAATATTGAGGGGTAATCAGAACATCAACAGCATTTCACTTTCAAGCTGCTGGGCTATCCATACCTCAAAGGATACACAATGGCAAAGGACAGAAAGCCTTACTAATTGTTGCAATTCTGCTCTTTTGCTGCAACAACAAAATGGATCATTCAAGATTCAGATGTTCAAAGTAAACCAAGTATTTCCACCACAAACTTTATATGGACAGCAAGCAAAGGCATCTGGCAGGAACAGGGAAGACACTGCTCCACTCAGTGGAAGACAACACCTTTGCTACAGCTGAAGTTTCTTGTTGCTGTCTTTAAATCCAAGACGAGCTCCTGCAAGTGGAGAGGTGGGAGGATTCAGTCCCCAGAGAAGCCTTATCAAATCAAAAAGATTTAGACAGCGAGTACGTGGGCTATATTATGGAAACCAAACCTAGTTTATCGTACATAAGGATCAATATCTGCAAAGCTCTCTGACCATGAAGAACATTGTGCATGGAGCTGTGCCCATATGATTTATGTTACTGCCAATTGTCCTCATCCCATTAGTTTATTCTCTGAGGCTGCCTGGCAAAGTCACGAGTAACAGCAGACCCCGAGCACCGTCTGTGTGCTGCTAAAGACAGCTCCACATGGAGTCCTCCTTTGCAATACAATATTCAGACCAGTAAATGGTAGGGTCTTGATTCATTAGATGCATCAAACTGGGGTGGGGGGAGAAATCTTCCTATATGATGGGGACAAAACAGCCAAGCAGACTTTCCAATCAGACAGTTTGTGCTACCCAGCTTAGCTTGCCCCACCAGAGAGACCAAGAGAAGAGTGATGCTCTGAAGAATGAGAACAACATTGTTTGCCCAGCAAGATAGCTTCAGAGAGATTTTATACCATCTTATGAAGGATCCTAAAATTTTACACCTCAGGTCTCACATCAGTCTCTGTGCAGCAGGATGCCCTGGCAAAGAGAGGATTCCTCCACCCCAGCCCATTGCAGTTTCTCAGAACCTCCTCTGGACCACCTGAATTGGTGAGTGAAAGGACAGACTAGACTGATTATCTGTTTGATATAGAAAAGCAATTCCCATAGCCCTCAGGAGATGTATTGATACATTCATCTGTATATACCTGCTTATATGATCCTCAGAAATAAATATAGCTCTAGAACATGAAAAATAAGATGCAATTGCCCCTGAACCTGGGTAAGGCAAGGCTATAAGTTACCAGTTTTCTGAGAGCCTCTTGATGCACAACAGCCATCATCTCCATCAGAATAAGCAAGGACTCAACAGGTCACGTCTAAACAAGCAAGCTGTGTTTGGATTATCCTGCCGCCTCAGGATATTCCTGAGCACAGCCGTCTCCCTGTGTCCAAGGCTGGTGATCGCTGGCCTCTTTTCCCCTTGGCTATTTTCAGGAAGTCCTACAGGAAGGGCCTGAGGTTCAACACACAAGTTCACTGAAGTGCATCCCACGCGCACGGGATGTTAAAGAGAAAGACGCTGCAGTCTTAGGAGAGGGAAAGCTCTAGTATTTTTTCCTTCCAAAGAGGAGAAGCAGCACTAATGCAGCTGGTATAGGGACCCATGGCATCTTTACTGTGCAGTGTCATCTGTACCTGGATCGTGGCAAGGAAGAGCATTCCCTGAACGGAGGATACTGAAAAAAAAAAAAAAAAAAAAAGAGAGAAAATAAAAGACCTCCATTTGGGTCCAGTACGCAAGACCAAAGTCCCTGGACCTCATCTCAAAGGAGCCTGAAGACTTCGGAGCAACAGAGGAGGGGAGAAGGCAGAAGGGACAGCAGCTCCCCAGCCCAGACCCCACCAGGGCAGCACTCCCCATCCCACGGCCATGGCTGCAGCTACACCTCGGGAGCAGTGTGGTACAGAAGGCGGCTTTGCACAGGAACATGGATTCTCCATACCCGTCCTTTGCTGACAAGGGACCACGGACAGCTGGGGACGATGCAGGTATGTTGCTCTGGACAGGCGAGGACCCCCGCAGCACACAGGCCCCCTCTGGCCCTCCACTCCCCTCTCCCCACAGCCACAGGGGATAGATGGGGGAAGCCAACGAGGCGAGGGCAAAGGCGCCACCAGGGCCCTTCGCTGGGGCGGCCGCTCCCCAACACCTCGCCTGCCTGCTCCTCGCCGGCTCCCCGCCGCGGGCTTAGACCCCTGAGGGGGTCCTGCCTCTGAGGGGGTTCTGCTCAGCAGCCCGGGCGCTGACGGCAGCACAAAATG
>WAAD01024158.1:282454-315350 GCA_013389945.1 Fregata magnificens | reverse complement strand
CACCCCAGACATCCCCCAGAAGACACAAAACCCGCAGGCTGGGGCTTGCGCACCCAGCCCTGCCGGCAGCCGCTCCCCCGGCAGAGCCGCAGGCATCGCCCGGCGGCCGGGCTGTTTTATGTTAGATCTACTTCAGCGATCAATTGCACCGAGTTGGGAAGTTTGGTTTTTGCTGTCATTAGAAGTGAAAAAGCTGTTTGCTTTATCAGCTGCATGCTATGATATTAATTACAGCACTCCTGCCTGTCCTGTGACAGCACATAACAAAGTATCTTTCTACACTTTACTGCTGTCGAAAGACTGGAAAAAGGAAAAAAAGAGCCCAAGCCCTGCAGTACATATCAGACACCTGCAGTAACAAACCCCAGCCGGGTGGTGTTATTTTCCCTGTCCCTGGGGATCCCAGCTCCACAGCCCAGCTGGCAGTACTGGAGGCACGATGCACGGCTCCCTGGGGCTGCACCAAGGAAAGCCCCTGGCTCTCCCCACTCCAAGGGCTGTTGGTTTCCGTGTGCCCCAGCTGGAAATGAACCAGGGAAGACCTTGGTATCTAACTGAAATAGACAGATACACAACAGACAGTATCATCTCTTTCACCAACTGGTAAAGAGAGGTGTAAGAGACAGGGTTCAATTTCCACCAGATGCCCCGCGATTGGAGAAGTTTCAAATCTGTGAATAATTTTTTTTACTAATCCTTTCACAGGTGCCAAGCACCTGCAGTTCCCACAAGATGGAGCTTAATTCCTCTTCCCTTCTGGGTCTACCCAGCTCCAAAAAAAATTGAGACTAATATAATTTGGGGCATTTTGGCTTGAGGAAGTCAAAAGTGGGCCAAAATTCACCTCTAGGTCAATGCCCCATTCATTACATGCTGATGCATGTTTACCCTGAGGGGATCTTGATCAGGATGAACTGGACAGGGCCCAGCAAAACAAACCCACATGGTACAGCGCATTCAAAAAATATTTAATAAATCTTTAAATGGCAAGGCAAGCAACCTATCACAGCCAGGTAAATATATCGAGAAAGTTTTTATTAGAAGTTATATTTCTGCCAAAATAAATAGTTACATTTTCTTCAGCAAAATATTAGAAAAAAAGAAACAGGAGGAAAAAATAGCATCCACAATTTAATACTGAACTTTTAAAGTAACTGTGAACACTACTTAGTGACATTGTCGTGTAAATACATGACTTGCATATGCTATTGCTGGTCTAGTTGCTGCTCTGACATCAGTAACTTCCACAGGATCTCCACGCGCATTGTGTGCTTAAGGGTCTTCTCAAACTCAGCGACAGCAGCAGAGTCCCAGGACACATTTAGCTCAAAGAGCTGCTTTAGATGCTGTTTTCCAGAGCAGGAGAAAACCCCAGAAGAAAAATGTACCTTTGAAATTAAAAACTTTAAGTCTTCTGTTTGGAACTACAGGTTTTCCCTCCCTGTGCAGGAAGGCTGATGTGGATCCACACAGTGAGATGGATGCAGTTAGAGACTGCCCCTAGTGGAGCTGCCTGCAGGTTGGAAACAGAGCAACGTCCCACCAGTAGGCAAGGGGAAGGAGGGAGAGCAGAGGGGAACAAGTACTGCTGCGTTCAGAAAGGCAGACACCGCAAGGATACAAAGGGCAGGCAGGCCAGACCCCACTGTAAAGGCACAGGGCATGTTTGGCACAAACGAACTGGTTGACCTGGCTGACATGGCAGCCAGGTGAGGTGGTCCATTCTCTCATTGATTTAAGGGGAAGAAGGAAACAAAGCTTGAAAAAAAAAAAAAAAACTGTTGGCAAGGCCCTCTGACTTTGGCAACACTCAGCCCTGCCACCCACCACATCTAGCAAGTGTTTAGCGGAAATGGACCCCTAAGGGAAACACATGCATGGAGTTTCAGCTCTTTCTCCCACAACTGCTTTGGCAAAAGTGAGAGCTATTCTCTCAGGAGGAGTGAATTACTAGATTAATTTTTTAAAATGGACAAAAACACTGGGGAATGTATAATAAGTACTAGGGACACCCCAGTGCTGGCAGACAGCAGATCCTTTCATCCTCTGGTCTGAGTGTTACAGACACACAGCCCTCCAAGAAGTCATGAGAAAACAATTCCTAGGTCCTACAGACAGTGGTCAGAAGTGAAGTATTTTCTCCTACCCCTTGAAAATCAGCTTGCAACAGTATTAACAGTAGGGCAGACAGCAAACCAAACCCAACATGCCACACACGCATCGTGGCTTACAGAGCATGCCATAGATATGGACTGTTGTGCACAACATAAAACAACTCTACAGTGTTGTACAGGTTAGGGGCTGGTTAGATGCACAAAAAGTTCACCTTAGCCTTGTTAAAAGCAGCAAGTAGTATCTGTGTCACAGGAAGGAGAAAAAAAAAAAAGCAGATTCCTGAATGCACTGACCCTTTACATGAAACAGTGGAAACAGCAAGGGTTGGGACCCTTGCAGAGTTCAAATGAATCCTAGGAGGACAATTGGACATGGACTGCAAGAGGAACTTTTGGTCCAGGAGCCTGACCTCTCAGCCACCATATACTGGAGAGCAGACAGGCCCTGGCAACTACCCGCTGGGCTGCCCAGCCGCATATTTTGCTGAAGAAGGGACTGACTGCTACAATTACTTTGTCCTTATGAACTTGACAAGTGTAGGTTAATCAGCAGCTGCTGCCCAGAAGATAACGCATGCCATGAGGTACGCGTAGAACAAAGGCTTGAAGAATTCCAGTTAGCACTATCACAATAAACCCCTTCAGGTCCAACCCAGAGCCTATCAAGAGGTTTCCAGGGATTTCAAAGTGGAGTCTGATTTAGACAAGGCAGCACCGCATAACAAAAAGCTATTCTTCAGAAGCAGCCACAGCCCTTTTTCTGCATCAGCAGGCTATAAGATCTTCCTTTTCTTCATCCTTTACAATCTGTGATGAATGAGCAGCAAGAATTTCAAGCAAATGCCTGAAACTTCTCTTAAGGAAGAGGAGGGTAGTTAGGGGTATTTTTGACAGATCTGCAGTTCCTTTATCAGAGCTTAAATCTATAAAGCCAACAAGCTATCACACAACAGCCACTGCATCACTTGGGGAATAAACACAAGCAAAGAAAGCATTAATACAGAGTGGTGCTTTCCCAATATCCGTTCGCACCCTGCAAATTAGCATAGGGAAAACAGGAGTTTCCTCCCTGAAGAGTTAGACCTTTATATTTAAAGCCAGGCTTTGGTTTGTGGTTACCGTTTGAAGTGTACGAAAGCTTCTCTTTGAGAGCTTAATATAATAAAATAAATGACACATGAGGTGAAACACAGAATGAAACTCAGGCCTTTTACCAGGCACAGCAGTTAGTCTGTTGAAATGCATGGACCAGAACCAGCAAGCCTTCTGGATCAGAGCACTGGAAGACAGCGGCACCAGCGCAGTCAGTTCTGATGCAAGAGGAGAACAGAGGAGATCCAAGGGATAAGGGTGCCAAGCTGCAATTTCTCAGCGCACTCTGTTGCCAAGAGAATTTTGTTTCATAGTTTAGTGGTTTACATAATCACTCAGTGGTTTTACCAGTCCAGGAAGAAGGGATCAAAAAAAATAGTTGCATCATTTTCTCCACCCGTATGTTAACATAAACAAGGCAGAGTCAAAAGGGCAGCAGCTTCTAAGCACAAGATTTTCCTCATCCAGCTTTGCCCTTCACAGATGTTTTGCTTCTGGATGAAATGCCCGCATTTCTCGCCACTAAATATCTATATGTTCTTGCCAATTGCTCTGCGTGCTTTAGGGACAAGAGATACGCATTTAGCAAACTAAGCAGCTGTGCATGTGCTATTCCCCTGAAGAAGGTAGCCCAAAGCAGTGGAAGAAAAGAAATCCCACAGCAAACCACAAAAATAAACACCTTTTCTCAATTCCAATTTTCATCAAATTCATTCTGCTCCCACTAACTGACAGTAGCTTGTTGCTCATTCACTTCGATTAGAGTTATATCCATCTAGCAGTAACCTTTTTCCCCAGGCTTTACACAGTCACAATTGACTTCTTTTATAATTGAATATTCCAATTCCAGTTTCAGAATCCTCCTTTTTTTCTCTTCCCGTAGCAACTTCCCTGTTACCTAATTGTGTTAACTATGTGAACCTTAAGACTAAATCTGACCGCATAAGTGCAGGCCTGTTTCATAAGCTATGCAGGCCCTTGTGTTACATAGGAAGGTTACATCCAGGAAGGGCAGTGGAGTGATACTCTAAGTCACAAGTTCATATTTGCACTGGTGCCTCCAGGACAGTCAGTTAGCACCACAGCTGCCCAGCCTATTGCCTCACAGCTTGCAATGGCCACCACAGAAAAGTCCTGATGCTTATCACAGTCTCCACCACAAACACTCAAATCCACACCCAGTGCACAATTGTGCTGGTAGGAAACAGCACCCACCACCTCGCCCACACTGCTTGTGGAGATGTGATTGAGCAGACTCACTACTTTCTCCAGCTATTAGTAGAACTTCTAGGGCTATTTTCCCTTCCTAAATCAAAGGTGCAAAAGAGAGCCTATTATAAATCACTATTCTACCTATAGGCTATGTAATCAGCTTCAGACACCCTGTCCTGCTCCCCAGCAAAGACAGCGTATGTTTGCTTTGGCCAGTCGCATACTGTTTGTGCTAGGAGAGGTAGAAGACGCCTCAGGCATGCTGCAGAAAAAGATACCAAGAGCTGGTTTTGTATCATAGTGTGATGACTTAAGATTAAGTACATGCAATCCCCACAGGAAACCATGTCTCACCCTGTGAAGAACAGAGTGTTTCATGCTTCTGCACAGCAAGTCATAACCAGACCACCACTGAGAAGGCAGTGCCTTATAAGACAGAGTCCTGCCCTGCTACAGACCCACTAGGTCCGGTCTTTTAATGGAGAAGACAAACGTAGCCAGTTCCAAGAAGGCTGCATGTGCACCAACACTCCTAACTCCACTTCCACTTCTCATCCTCCTACTATTGCCAGCTGCAGAGCTGCACCTGTGAGCCACAATGTGAGACAGGCAAGCTGTGAGGCTGGTATAGCTACAAGCCTACATCCTCACTCCAGAGCCTCAATGTCCAAACTCTTTGAGCAAAAGACAGACCCAAGCCCCAGTTTGGCAGGAGATCCCTTCTGTGTCGCCCACTTGGAATTTCCTTCAGTTGTACGGTCCCTTAAAGGGCAAAGCCCAACCACTGGTCAGAGGCAGCCACCTCCCCAGCACTTGCTGTGATGCTCCACCACAAGCCTCTCAAAAATAACATGCCCTGCACAATCTCACCTTCCTACAAGCACTTCACATTGCTTCAGCTGCTAAGCTGATCCCAAGACAGTCAGGCTGAGCTTTTCTGGGGCAACCCCACACTAATTCCATTCACAGTAACAGGAATGGGGCCTCAAATTCAACATGTTTCCCTGGAGAAAAAAAAAAAATCTAAATTACTTCTTTAAAATAAGCTCAATGACTTACTTAACACTCAGAGTTCAAGCTGCAGAAGTTCCATAATGACAAAAATCAAAAAGGGAGAGACCATGACAACATGAATCAGGGTAAATGCATAACTTTTCCACATTTCTGCAGTCCCAGTGCAGTCTGCAGCAGGGCCAGCTCTGGCTTCCAGGGGGGATGCAGCTAAAGGACAGAGGAAAGAACATGGCTTCAGCAAAGAAGAAAGTCAAGAGGAGATTCGGAAGCCATGAGAAAAATTGGTTTGGCAAGAGGCTACTTCATCTTTCAGTAGCACAAAGAGCTAAGGGATGTCAGATGATTTAAGAAAAAACAAGACTCATGCTCTAAAAAACAAAGGAAGCTAAAAGCTGTATGAACTTGAGAGCGTCATCTACGTCCTGATTATTTGGCGGTAAAAAGCCAACAGCAATTCAAAGTGCATTATTTGGGAGAGCCCAGCTGGGTCAGCATCAGCCTGGCCACGGGCAATGGCCAGGCCTCAACACGAGTCTAGAGCAAGGTATAAGCCCATGTGTGCCTTTGAACACAGAGATCCCTTGCCTGGCCCAGCGGGCAACAAACGGCTACAGTGAATTCCACCAGTCTCCATCCCGGGGAAATCCCCTTTGCAGCATATTCATGAGCACAGGGCAGCCCTGCTGCTGAGGGATGAGACTGGTCCCACCCTACGTCCGCTCCCCTTCCCACCCACCCTCATCCCCCTCATGGCAGCAGGCTCAGAAGAGTGGCAGGCACTCTTTTGCACAGTCTAGAGGTGGAAACTTTATCTGAAACCCTTCCCGAGGGAAGAGGGAGGCCTGCATGTCCACATTGATGCAGAGTAAGCCCAGCATGAGCTGGCGCTGGTACTCCTCCCACTTCATCATGACATCAGACAGGGAACGGTTGCTTCTCATCCACATAGGCAGTGCTTCACCACAAGCCGGTGCGGAAGAAATTGGCAGGCTCTGAGGCCCTCCAAGCTCGAGGTGATAGTAAAGCCTGAAAGGCAAACACACGTGAAGAATCAGTACATGGGAAGACTTGAGCAGGTCACCAGACCAGAGCTCCAGAACCACAGAACTATTTTGTTCTACCACTGACTGCATGATCTTAGTCAGAAGTCTCTGTGTGTGCCTGTCTTCCCCCTGACATCTCTTGATTATTCAGACCATGAGCTCTTGTGGGTAAGAATCACTCCCTTGTACTAGGATCTGAATCACAGCTGGAACCCTCTGCCTACTACCGTAATACAGTTTCCTATCCTCATCCAAGCAACACAGTCTTGCCTCAGTCTCAAGCCATGGCCTAATGCAGGGAGTTTAGTTCAGAAGCACAGGCACAGACACAGACCCAAAGCACTCTGTCTCATTTGGAAACCCTCTGGTGTTTCCTGGCCACCCTAGTGCCTCCCCCACCCTAAACCAGGCCTAGATCTCAAGGTAGAAAATGTAATTTGAATGCAAGTACCCCTTGGAAGGACCTTTTAGGGCACCCAGGGCCAGCAAATGCCACACAGACATGCACCTCTGTCTTCTACAGGGAGCATGGAATAAGCTAGCATATTGTTTTAATTAGAGCTACATCTTCTGCCCTATTGCTACAGTAACAGCTTCATTACAGGGTCTGCCCTGTAATGGGAAGAAGGAAGGAGACCATGTGCTGAGTCTATCCGAACAGTTAATGAAGGCAAGAGACCATGGACCAGATTTGCATTTTAGGTTGGGCAGTAAATCCTGCTGGTCAATTTGTGCCTTACTTGCTCTGCGCCAATGGGGTAGAGTCTGCAGAAGTCAAAGGTGGAAGGGGAAATGGAGGGCTCCTCCAGAATAGTGCTGTGGAGGAAAGCAGCCATACCTGGCTGAAAGATGGCTGCCCAGTTTCTTCTTGGCTTTCTTCACAAGATAGTTGCAGATTTCAGTCATCTGCTCCCTCATCCATCTAATATCCTCAGGGATATCTGGGAGCCATTCCAGCAACCTGGGAAGAGACAGGAAACAAACATTAGTTGGGCCACACAAAGGACAGGATGGAAATAACACCAGGTTTGCCTCCTATCAATGGTTACTCATTTTTTTTTAGTGACAAATGCAGCAAGAGCCATTTACACTACCATTCATAGAATTAAGAGGGAGAAGCTGCGAAGGATGAGAACTTGTTCTTTATATTTTGTGTCTGCACTTTCCATATTTTTCATCCATTTACAGATTTGAGAAGTGTTTTTCCCTAAGCCTTTCTATCACAAACTATCTCCTTCCAGAAACTTTTCATAGGGTACCTTGTACTAAGAACAAGTCTGACAGACCTGTCTTCCCAGCCATGCAAGTGTAGACCTGGAAATGGCTGGGACTACTCTGCCCCTTGCTCCAGAGGGGAGCCACCTCTTGTGTGGTACCTACTTTCATCCCTGCACTCCCAGTTCAGAAGTCTCTCTCCAGGCCCCAAAAATTTATCAGCATTTTCTAGGGCAAGTTCCAGCATACAGCCATCTGCCTTCAAGCTGGAATTATTGGCTGTAGCTTAATGATACATGAAGGTAGGAATTTTCTTTTTTTTTTTATGTCTGGTAAGTGGCAGGAACTCTTTCCTCTTAGAGAGGATTCTACTCTCTGTCCATTCATGCTCCACCAGCTACATCAAACACTTGGTTGCACCAGGAAGAAAACCACTGAGGAAACCAGTCTAAGGCCTACCTGACAGTGAAGGAAACTGCAGACTCCAGAGGCAGCATATAAGGGACCATCATTGCCGTGGCCACACGTATAGGCAGCATGTTGGTGATACCAGTGAAGAAACTACTTCTTTCAGCACAAGCCTCCAGAAGAGCTGAAGACAGAAGAGAACATGGCTGAATCCCCCGAATGGGACTATCCGTTTGCTTGCCATAGCCCAGAAGTTACCCAGCCTGATGTATCCCCTCTCCTCCTTCTAGTTCTTAAGGAAGTCTTGCTCAGGGTAGTAATTCCCTGAACACAGCTGAGACCAGCAGCTTTTAGCTTTATCAGACTCTCAAAGGAGTGAGCATCAAGATCCTCTCCTCTCCTCACCATGCAGAACACTGTCAAATGAGTCACCCTCTCCCAATTCAGCCTCCACAGGGTAAGCCACAACTTTATTTAAGAGTCCCCAACTCCATCTAACCATCAGCGGGTGTCAGTTCAATCCCCAGGTATGGCCAAGCCCAGCCACAAGCAATACCCACATCCGAATAATCCTCTGAAGTGGACCAGGCAGCACAGGAAGATTGCCTGGGCTCTCTCCCTTTGGATCATACCTTGATTCAGTCTGGGAGGCAAGTGTTCAAAGATGTGCTCTTCAACAACAGCAAGGGCAGTATTGTCCTCTAGTTGGTCCTCAGCTTCTGTTTCTTCCTCTTTTTTCTCTTCTGGGGGGGCTTCTATGGCAAGGAGAGGACGGACAGGACTTGGACGATGAAGGAGACCTGAGAAGAGAAGTCATACTGTAAGGATGATACAACTACCTGCCCTGCTTTGCCTGGCCTTTAGACTTTAGTGTTAGCCCTCACTTCACCTTAACCCCCCTCAGACAGACAGACATCATACCCAGCCCCTTTAGCTTACATCTATTAGTAATGCTTACTACAATGAGTTAGAAAAATTTGCTGCTTTATGATCATCCTCTCTTTCCCCACCAGAAATTCTAGCTTTTTCTCTAAGTACTGCAGGGTGCTGTTTGGCAGCGTTTTGTTGGCCAGTCACCAATCTTGCAGGTAAGATTTCCCTCCTGCAGCTTAATCCACAAACACAGCTGCATGACTGCTCTTATCCCAGTAGTGTACACAAAGCAAACAAATGTGTTCGATCTGCTATAAATTGACACTAGGTGGCATCAAACACACACTCAACTTGCTACAGCAGTTGGAAGCAAGAAAGTCTACTGGTTGCATGTAGCAGAGTGAAACAGTAGTGTCAAACTGCCAGGTGCTGGGAGCTGCTGAGTGCATGCCTGCACTCTGCACTGCTGTGCCACATTAGACATACCCTAGCTGCACATAAAAAGGAGCAGGGTATCTGCAGGAGGTCCAAATGACACTGGTGCCTAACAACTGTGTTCATGTAGCACTAAGCACACGCTAAGCAGCTTCAACACTCAGTTTTGCCAAAGCCACCGCTCTGGTATTAGAGTGGTTAGAGTCCTTCCACATTGCACTGGAAAGGTATCCACTCCACCTCTGCTTCATGATGTACTAAAATAGACTTGTTAATGGAAATTCCATGTTCCGATATCTGAGGCATAGCTCAATTCTGCCCTTCCACCTTTCATATGCACCATCGGCTACCCTCAAAGCCAAGTCACCAAGCCTGGCACAGAAGAGGCAAGTCAGTGCACCCTACAAACACTCAGTGCCTTACCATTCTTCTTCAGGAAGTGCAGTGCATCCCGATAGCCCTGCTTGCACATATCCCGCAGCACCTGCGGGCAGAGGAAGGCAAGAGCAAGTCATTTGGAGATTGTCTGGCTGAGCCTGGCAAACACCCAGCTCAATGCTGGCTTTAGAGGAATTCTCCTGACTCCCAAGTTACCCCAAGGACAAGTCATCCTTGCCAGCTCTTCCCAGGTTTTGAGCAGGAATGGGAGGTATAACATTAATACATTGGATACGGGAATCACAGAATAAATCAGATTGGAAGGGACATCTGGAATCCTACCTAAGTACAGGCTTAGAGTTGCAGCCTCCTCATTTCCCCAGCTAGAGCTCATGCTGCTGTGGGCAGCCTTCAGTGAGTCACTCTGAGAAGCAGCCCAGAATACATCCCAGCAGATGCCAGGAAGGGCCACTGCATTTGCAGATAAAGCCAGCTAAGACTAAAGAGAGGGCAGGGAAAAATTTGTCCAAGTAATTCAGCACGAGTGCACGCTTATTATGCGCAAATGCCAGGGCTATCTGAGGCTGCGTTTGGTCAGAAGCATGCAAAACTCTTTGCAGTGCCACCTGCTCTATTGGCACTTTTTAGATGACACTCACTGGCTTCAGGCTGGCAGCTCCATCCTGACCTTAAAAAAAAAAAAAAAAAAAAAACTTAAGAGCACATTGGTTCCAATGGCTGATACATCCTTGTTTACAAGTGAGCCTGACTTCCTGGCAAATGACACTCTAGAGAGAGCCACATGGGAATACTTTCCAAGCAACTGCTACTACCTAAATTCCAGATCTCCCAATAGCAAAAGAAAATTCAAGCGACCTATACAACCTTGTGCTGATGGTCAAGGTTGGCCAAGTCACTGGGTTGATAATGTCAAGGTTAAAAAACAGACAAACGAGAGATACAAAACTAGCAGTGTCTGGAATCTTCTTCTGCTAAAGTGCACAGTATAGCCAGTGGTAGTCTACTGTCCCCAAGTTCTGGTGCTGCCAGGAAACTCACCTGCGGCTCTGGAGGAAACAGGGCCTTTGAGAGGCGGTAAAGGTTGCGAAGGTTGAACTGGATGCTTGTATTGGTGACTCTCAGCTCATGCATGTTTGTGGAACTGTCCCGTGGACAAATATCACTCTCTCCTGAGAACGGAGACACCGTGATTGTGTTCTTCAGCTCATATCGTGGCAAGTTGTCAGAAATCCCTCCATCAACATATCTCTGAAATCAAGACAAATGAAGCATTCTTCATTCTTGTAACTGATCAAGCAGCTTTTTTACTCTGTGTCCCTGTTCATATTTGCGCCAACAACTTGGGAAGAGAAGAGAATAGAGTATATCCACCAGCACTAGAGGAGTCAAAACCAGTGATAGCACAGCTATGTTGTCTATAATATCCTTCTACTATGTGCTTTTCTTCCTATGGTCAAGTGTGTTGGTCACAAGCGTTCATAGAGAGAGGCATATTCACTTGTGTGACTGCTAACTTACATCTTCTATGAGGTTTCACTGCTGTCCAATTAAATATGACACACCAACAACCACCTGCAGTGCAAATTAGCACTGATCTAAGCTGTCACCCTGTGACATTGTGCCATTTTTCACTTGTGTTTAAAACAAATAAGCTCAGACACAGATCCCCACTGGTGGACTAAGAGTAAACTAAGAGTTAAACTAAAAGTAAAACGAGCTGATTTGTTGCTAGCAGGCTTATCGAGCAGCAATCCCAACACATGGATACACATTTGGAATCTACTTGCTGTGGTGTGATAATAGTGTACAAGGGACTTGGGCTTTGCTCCCAACAGGCACTCTTATCAGAGAGTGTTCTGTACATATGTACCATAAATACATTTGCGTTACCCTTGCAGGAAGGACAATCCCAGTAGCATGTACTCAATTCAGAGTATTCTTTGAAGTACCATAATTGCACAAGGAGTTGAGCAAGACAATCCCTATCACAGGCCTTTGGCAGAGCAAGCAACATGCAGAAGATAAAAGGAAGGGGACGCTGGTCAAGCCAAAAGAGCAGGAAGTTTGAGACCTTTGCAGAGTAACAACTCAAGCTCTTGTGAGCCTCAGTTACAGAAGAGTCCTGCTGATTTTGTATTAGAGTTCATCCTGCCATTTGCTGCCTGGAACCCTTCCCTTTGGATGGGTTCAAATCCAAATCATCAGAAACTACACAGCCCCATAAGCAGTAGCTCTAACATCTTTCAGCTCTGCTGGGTGAGGAGCTGAGCTGGCAGAGGCTGAACCCAGGCAGAGCAGGGAAATGCTGATCGGAAGAGGAGGTACTCCATTCTGTGTCATGCTTTGCCTCATCTCACAGGCAGACTGACCACCAACATTGGTCTTCTGCTGCACAATGCCTAGGAAAATGCCGGCTGCTTTGCCTGGAGGGTGCTTTGCCCTTTTTTCTCTCTTGCTCTGGGTGGCAGACAGGCAGACACCTCTTCAAGCAGCTCCTCTGAGCCTGGGGAACAGTTCATAGGTTCTTGGGCTGAAAGCAATCAAATTCAGCTATAGGAATCCAGCTCCCCTCAAGGCAACAGGGTCAGGGTAGACCACACAGAGGGTTTCTTGGGGGCAAACTAAACCTCGGGGCTACCTCTGCTTACAGCCTACAGGTTCAAGGGAGATTACTTGTGATTACAGTTGTGGGCTACAGCAGCACTAACTCATAGGACAGGGCATTTAATCCTCATGTCAGGTGTTGTTCACCAAATACAGTATCAAGACAGACATGGTTAGTGACTCCTGCACCACCTGGGTTTGAGCAGTGAAGAAAGTGAAAGGATGGGATAGATTAAAGTCAAGGAAAAGTACACCCTGTTGGAAACAGGAAGGCTTAGTTTGCTCACAGGATGCTTTCTAGACAACAGAGGTGCTAAAAAAAAAAAAATCAATTGAACCCTCACCCCCTTTTAAAGTGGGCATCAGTTTTCCCCTAAGCCAAAAGCAATCATAGTAAACTGTCATTGTCATCATCTCCCCAAAGCTGCTCCACTGAAAGCCAGACAAGGCACAGATAGAGCTGGAGACGCCTGGCTGACTCCCTCTGCAAGGATGAGACCATGACAGGCTGAGTGGGAAGAAGACAGAGCAAAGCAGGCAGCACAGTGCCAGACACCCACTTTGTTTAGAAAAGACAGAGTTGTGTTTTGGCCACTTAGCTAAGACAACACTAGTTTTACAGTAAGGATGCAGAAACATACGTTTCCCTGAGGGTGGCAGCATGAGCTAACAGATGCCATTAGAAAGAAGGCTTAACTATAACAAGGCTGACAGGTGAAGTCTTCTCACTGCATGGAAATCTAGGAATACACGTGCAGACCCCGCTCTCTGGTCCACCATTCCCCAAGTAATGCTGTTTACCATTCCTTACTCAAGATCAGCCATCACTACTTTGGATTCACCTGAACCTCCAGCAACCCAAGACTCTCCAACCTCCTGCAAAGCCCCCCCTAACAGCACAGAGCCACAGGCTGGAGCCCCCAGCTGCCTGCAGGCATGAGCAGCAGCAGCTTTTGAGGATTGTTCATGGACTGGGGTCAACTCTGGGGTGCCCAGTTCCATTCCCTTATATCCTCCCTCTCACTCACATGAACTAGCTTTTTGACCCTTGTTAGGGGTTCATTTCACCCATGTGCCACAGACAGTTCACAGCTAGCACATGTATTGACAGGTCAGTTACTGATCCTTCCATTTCTTGGTATTTGAGAATTTTTTTTTCCTTCCCCACCCATCTTCATCATCCACTCCACAGGGCTACCAGAGCTTAGAGAAGTGAACACTGGAAAAAGATTAGGAGAAAGGCAGAATATGGATTTTACACCTTGCACACAATCACATTGCCTTGAAAACTGGTCCTCATGCCAGGCCTGTCAGTCCGTCCTGTGGCAAATACAGTCATCATAGGCATCCTGGGAACCATGCAGTCCCGTTTCAAAGCTTTTTCCCAGGCTCATACCCAACCTAATTTAACCTCTCCCCTTGCCAGTCCCCCTTCAGAGACACAAAGAGCCATGATTTTCTGGGGAAGAGGTAGGAATTAATTGCCTCATCTCACATATTCTCTCCCCACCTTTCCCCATGAGGCATCTTGACATTAGAAGTCATCCCTCAGTGTGCCAGGGCAGCTGCACATTCCAGAAACCCTGATGATGTATGTAGTTTTGGAATTTTGAGATTTTGCCTGATCCACACTGACCTCAACTAGCCCCAGAGAGGTGTCAGACAAGAGCCATTGTTATGCTCCCACCAGCCGTGCAATAAAAATGCTGCCTGCAGTTGTTGAGCAAGTGTCAAACCATTACTGATTCTGTCACTTCTCTGAAGGGCTGGACATTGGACATTTCTTCTAGGTCATTTCCCTGCCCAACATGTTTGCACAAGACAAAACCAGCCAAGTTGTATATTATGCAGGAGCAAAACTGACCTCACTTTTAGGACACAGGTAGCAGTGGGAGCAGATTTGATGCTGTGCTCTAACAGACTGAGGCATCTTGGTCAGGTCACTTATGGAAAACGAGGGCACGCATACATTCATAGCAGCTCTCCCTCTCCCTTTTGACTATTTAGTTTGCAAACAAACTGCCTTTTAATGTGCGCATTAACCTATGTAGCACAAAAGGAGTCCAGGCTCAACTGAGGCCCTTAAGCATGACTGCAATTCAGAGACACTCCGGCTCTGCGCAGCTTCCAAAATATTTTTGTTTCTAGCATGCAAACACAGAAGGGAGAAATTCCGCTGGACAGGATGTTGAAGAAAGCTCTAGCAGGCAGAACAACATTATTCTCAGAGGAAGTCAGGAAAAACTCCATGGAAAAGAGGTCTGGTATCAGCACCGCTACTTAAAACCCAGTAGAAAGCGTCAGGCATGTCGGAGATGAACTACACTCATGATTTCTATCACGGACCCAAGTTCTTTCCACATGCAGAGGGTTGGAGTGATGGAGAGCATTGTACCAAGCAGCCAGGAGAACCATCTGCTAAGTCAGCCAGCACTTACTCAGATTGCTATATATTACTATCATATTAAACCCTCTAGTCTTTGGGACATTTATAGCCAACTGCAGGCAGCAGTGGAAAGATGGCACATCCACTGTTGGAACTTGTTTATTTGAGAATTTCTTGTGCCTCTGCAGGCTATTTGCTGCCAGCAGACAGGCAATAAGACTGCCAAAATTGACTACCAGCATTTCTGCCTTCTTATGGCGGCCGGTCACGAGCAGTGTTCCCCAGGGCTCAGTTCTGGGGCCAGTCTTGTTCAATGTCTTCATCAATGATCTGGATGAGGGGATTGAGTGCACCCTCAGCAAGTCTGCAGATGATACCAAGCCGGGCGGGAGTGTCGATCTGCTCGAGGGAAGGAAGGCCCTGCAGAGGGATCTGGATAGGCTGGATCAATGGGCCAAGGCCAACTGTATGAGGTTTAACAAGGCCAAGTGCCGGGTCCTGCACTTTGGTCACAACAACCCCATGCAATGCTACAGGNTCTAGAAAACAAGTCTTATGAGGAGTGGCTGAGAGAACTGGGGCTGTTTAGTCTGGAGAAGAGGAGGCTGAGGGGAGACCTTATCACTCTCTACAACAACCTGAAAGGAGGTTGTAGTGAAGCAGGCCTTGGACTCTTCTCCCAAGAAACTAGCGATAGGACGAGAGGAAATGGCCTCAAGTTGCATCAGGGGAGGTTTAGATTGGACATCAGCAAGAATTTCTTTACTGAAAGAGTGGTTAGGCATTGGAACAGGCTCCCCAGAGAGGTGGTGGAGTTGTCAACCCTGGAGGTGTTCAAAAAAGGTGTAGACATGGCACTCCAGGGCCTAGTTTAGGAGTCATGGTGGTGTTAGTTGATGGTTGGACTTGATGATCTTAGAGGTCTTTTCCAACCTTAATGGTTCTATGATTCTATGATTATTCATTAGTACATGATTTAATGAAGGAGCATCTTAGAGTCTTACTTACCACTCCACGCAAGGTTGGAGGTATCAGCCCACAGTAGACAGGGATAAAGGTGCTGCAGACACAGGCCTGAGGAGAAAGAGATCCAGAATGTAAAAAGCAGATCAAAGCCTACTGAACCTATTACTCTTCTGAGAACACCACACTAGCATGTGCTGACAATCATGAACCATTACTAAGGACATTTGGAGACTAAGGCAAAACAAAACTGCATGCAATTCCTGCCTAGCCCTCTGCAATCAGTTTGTGTTCACCTGGATCAGCTCCTCCTTGGAATTGAAGTCTGACAGTATCACGTTTTCTCCATCAGAGACCCGTGTCAGGGAAATACCCAAACGTCCCGCTGCAACCTCATGCCCATTCTCTGGCACGGTCTTGGACAGGCAGATCCGAATGATCTTCACCAAGTTGAAAGATGGGTGGAGTGGGCCCAAGAACCTCTTCCGGGCTTCTTTTGACACTCGAATAATGCTGGCGCCAGCCTCACCTGCAACAAGAGAAAGAAAAATGCACCATGAAATCCTAGCAAAACCAGTCTTCTCCTTTACAAAATAAGACACAGAAAAGTCTAATTCACAGCTTTACTCAGAACTTTTTCCCCACTGACTGATACATAACTCAAGATGAGAGGCTATTATGGGCAGTGTTATAGAAGTCATGGAAGTTTGCTGTCTTGGCCCTCATCACCAAGAGCTACCCTCATCCTACGTATGCTTTATAAAGTCAAGGAAGATGACATGCATCTGGCTAAGGCCTCACACTTTTTCAGTAGATCCTGTTTCACTGGCCAATGCAGGGCTGGTGAAAACACAGACTAACAAAGAAAACAAGGAAGATGCTTTAACAGCTTTGAGCTTATGGCTAAATCCATTTCAAAACATCTTCCACTAAAACTTTTATAGTAAGCATCATCTTTTTTTCTGACAGGAAAAAAGTCATCTGCCTGTAAGCAAAAGTGCCAGTAAACAGGAACGTCTGTGCTTTCCAGCTAAGCAATCCCAGCTCTGCTGTGAATGTCAGCCACATATCAGGCGAGTAAGATGGACACTATGCTCCATTAGGGAATCAGTGACAGTAGTGCCACCTGCAGTGTCTTTGGTGTCCCGTCCCTTCCATGTCCGATTCCACAGCACTAAACTAGGCCCTGATGGCAAGCAGGACTCACAAAGGCATGTCTGCTTTACCCTTTCACACAGTGACCCAGCTGGGTTTGGAGGAGAGGAGACATGCCACCTGCACAAAAGAGAAGGCATCTGCTAAGCCCATTCTCTCACAGTCACTAGGAGCCCGATCTGGCAACAGCGTCAGGGCTCTGCAGTGGGAAAGGAGGGATGAGAGAAAACAAAACAAAAACATCAACCCAAGCCAAACCCTCAGCACCCAGCATGCTGCCCTTTGCACACACTGACTGCTACTTCCACATGCATCTCCTGGCCATGGTGACATAAAAGACAACAGTTCCTCTGAGTACCAGGCAATCATTGCACTCCCGGGGCATCAGGAAGATACATGTGGGAAGAATTAAAGAAACCAGGAGAAAAGAGACACGCTTTCACAAATCAAGAATTCTCTCCAATCAAACTGAAGTTCAGTTCCTGGAGAAAGATGAAAGACTATCAGTTCAAGCCAACTGGAAATCCCTCCATTCTGCTCTCCCACCCAGTCTTGCAATTGCAGAAAGGAGGCAGCAGAATGAAAGAACCCAAGTTAGACCCAGGTTAATAAATATAATGGACATAAGAGCAACAACACCCTCAATGCTATATTGACACATCCCACTCTTTTGCAATATACATGGGCTGGCAACATGTTTTCCATCAACACAGCCTGGGAATGTGATTCTGTGCTTGGGAAACCGATCAACACCAGTAGCTCAAGCATGCACAAAACTGGACCCTTGAACATGACCAGAGGCTCTGGGGTCAGGATTTTAGGCACTGTGAGGTAGCAACTTAGCAGAAAATCCAAGTCCCCCCTCTGAAGCAATTTTTAGCACCATAATCCCAGTCTTTTGCTCTGTCCTATAGCAATGTTTAGCAGTCTAATTCTGATCTTATTTACTCAATTAGCAGTAAGCCATTGAGCCCAGCCTGTTCCAGATAGTAGCCACATGATTCAACATCCTTCCCAATATGAAGGAAGTCAGCCTCACAGAAATTACATTTTATCAGCACCATGACATTAGCACTCATAACACTCCCTAAGATGCCTTCGCATCTGACAAGGGGAGGAAAGACACACAGAGAATCTGCAGCAGAGCCAAAAACTGAATGAATCTCAGCCGAACACCTTGGCCACACAACCCCAGGAAACTCCACTGCACTGAGTGCGTTGCAGGGAGTTGCTGGCTTAGCTGAAAAACCCAATGGGAGGGTGGGTGTTGAACATGCAGCCATGGGGGGACACCCTGCATGCAAAGGCCATGCTGGGGGCAGAGGGGGGTGTCATCCAAGAGACAGTGCTTAGAGAATGATGCTTTCGGACTCAGCATCTCAGTGTGCAGAAAGATTTGATAGCAATACTGAAAACAACTGCAATTAAGTTGAGCTTTTGACTGTTCGAGCTAAAATATGAGCTGGAAGTTGCTTAAGAAAAACAAAACAGCAAAGTCCCAACTATGCCAGGAAACAGACTGAGAGGAAACTTCAGTTGCAGCTGCCTACTCTACCACCATTTCACAGCCAAGCGAGGCGGAGGGACAGAGAAGAACAGAGGACAAAATAAGAATCATTGCTAATTACCAATTTCATCCTTTGAATACTTCCTGGGTGTTTGGGTTTTTTGGGGTTGTTTTATACATGTGTGCGTACACGCATACACACAGGAGCTTCTGAGGTATTTTAATTTAAGGGCAGTGGTAATTCTGTTGGACTTGCTGGCTCACTTGCACCAAAGCTGAGCGCAGAATGGCTCTGTGGGAAGAGACGGGCACAGGGTGATCTGCAGCACCACCAGCTTTCCTGGAAATAAGGCTAGCTGAGAGTTCAGCCAAAGGAGCCAGGTTTACATAGCTGGATCCATGACAGATGACAAGCCCTCTTGGAAATACATTTGGGAGGAGAGAGAAGAGGTGAGAGTGTTTTAATCCTGTTACTACCAGAAGTGCTATTCCAGGAAAACCAGCTCAAATTCTTCTCGCAGCCTGCCAGAGGGAGCAGCTGAATGAGAGGTGGTCAAGAGAGACAAGTTCTACAGGGGTCAACCACAAGCTGTCAGTTATTACTAGAACTAGTCCCAGTACCAATTCCAGTCCACGTTTTTTGATGGATCTGGTGATTCAGGACACAGGGTCATGTGAAAAAGCTAAATTAAGTTCCTCTTCCCTTGCTGAGGTACATACCAAGGGGCAGAGACAACCCCTAATACTTGGTATTGATTGCTGGGAAAACATTTAATTCTTCTCCCACCAACCCATTAATTCAACGCTTCTCCCTATACAGATTTACTAAGCCAATATTCCTCAAAAAATTATATTAATATATGTGGAATATTCCATTTTCATTAGAAAAGCCATATCCCCCTTCTTCCCTGCCCCCATCACTGCCCCAGTGGGTGGTGTTATACATAAGCCTGAGTACTGCAGGGCCATCATCGTTATCTGAATTTCAGTTGTGATGACGCAAAGGAACATCAGACAGTTGTGTCCTGAAACACCCCAAGGTGTCCCTTGCAAGACAAGGGAGGCCAGCTGCTCCACCTCTGCTGGTTCAGCCTGTGATTATTCTGCAGTAGCTACAAGGGGCAAGTAACTGTTACCCGTGGGAAAAGATGAAGGCAGCTGCTAGTTTGCATTCCATTTTCAAGCTATGTCAAGTCACCTTCACATTTAGCTTATTGACATAGCAATATCGTTCCCTTAAAGAACTGGTTTTCACCCCCACCAGTCATGCTTGACTCCAAAATAACCCAGTATCCAAGTCTGTATTTCCTTGCGTTCTTGGGCACGGCTGCTCACCACAATATATAAATATATTTTAAAAAGCCTAGAACAAGATACAGGTCACCCATTGCCAAGAGAAGTGAGAAGAGAGAAGATAGAGAGCTACTGCAAGGAGAGCTCAAACGAACTAAGGCCCATCACAAGCTTCATCACCTTTTACTCAGAAGGCCCATTCCCCTAAACCACCCTTCTCTAACCTGAAAAGCATTCAAGCAGCATGTGCTATTTATAACTGTATACAAACACCTCCAGCCACAGCAGCCTGCTACTCCTCTGTCTCTGGAAAAGGAGAAAAGCTGAAGAACAATCACCTAAAACTGATGTTAGCTGGGTGGCTGGGAAGACCCTTAACTGCAACTAAGAGCTCTGAGATGAAACAGAAAGGCTACTTCAAGTCTGTGCAATGCATAAGGATGAGGACCATCACAAAGGTTAAACACCCCATGGCAGGAGGGGCGGCAAGTGAGGAAGAAGGGTCTCTTCAGACCCGCATCTTCGGCAGCAGGGCTTTTGCACCAATGGCACCATGATGCTCACCTGTTGACATTAGACCACACTCATATCCATTTGCCAGCCAGCAAAAGGACAGCTGACCCATAAAGTATTTCAAGTGGAAAAAATCCCCTAAGACACAAACAAAAATAGGAGCAGAGCAGGCTGAAGAGGGAGAGGGGCATTGTGGACATTCCACCCAGCAGCTCCTGTGACTGCGGCTCACCCATGACACTGCAGCTCCCTCTGGAAGAGCTCCACATCGGCACAAAGATCACCCTCTGTGCCAGGGACATTCCTGCTCCCTGGCTAGCGCAGCAGTAAACAGGATGCAAGCTTGAAGGAAATGCTCTCCAACAGAGATGCGGAACAGAGGATGGCACAGACAGTGGATGGACACAGGGACAGCATCTCCTGTCCCTGCTGGTAGGAGGCACTCACAGAGTACTCACAGCCCAGACTGCAGATGCCGTACCTCACCTGGACTAATGGGGCAGGCAGGGAACTGCACAGATCCCTGCTAAACCTGCTTCTCATTCAGCACCAACAAGAAGTCAAATGGATTCCTTCCTACACATCAGCAACACGCAAGGCACTGCTGCTCTCTCCTCAGTCCCGTTACCCAAACTAAGACTCCAGACTGGCCAGACATACCGATACCAAAAGCTTCAAAAGGAAGCCAGCTAGCAGAAGGAAGTGCAGGTGCTTTTGACATTCCTCCAGCATCTAGAGAGCCCAATGGCTTGTTAGTTTGGGGCCACATGACCAAGCTATTTTGACTGCAAGTTTTTTCAGGACAGGAGCCAGCTCCTGTGTACCGTAAGCAGCTGCAGAATGAGGTCCCTGGTTAAGCTCTGCTTAGTTATCTGTTGGAGTGATGTTTGTGTGATGCTCAGCACAGATGCTCCCTGCAAGAGTCCCCAGCTACGATCTTCACGCTTCGCTTCCAACTCAGATAGTTGCTGTGCATCATTGGAGTTGTCATGTTTCCAATTGGTAGATCCCAGTCCAGACTTGAATTTAGGAATAGGATGAGTCAAAAGGAATTTACTAGCATGATCTCCCTCAAGGTTAATTTAGGTTGGTTGCCTGTCCCTTGCTATTTCAGGTGTTCCTGCATGGAAGAGCTAAAAAGCCAATCTCTAATGATGAGCATGGGTCCTGTGTTCTTCATGGGCACAAATGCCCAAGCATCTCCAGCTCAGCACACACAGCTCCTGCACCTGCTTCTTCTCTGAATACTGACAGTAAGCAATGTGCATGCTTTTCCTGCCTGGCCTCTCCCAGGAGATGATACAGTCCTAATTATAACACAGTCCTGTCACCATCCCAAAAACATAAAGCTGTAAACAAGAGGCACTGAAACAAAAGTTTGCAAGATGGCATCTAGAAAATAACTAACAGAGAACTTTACTGGATGTTTCCTCACAGGTAGTTCAGACTGCCAGAAAGTACCCGTTTGTTCACCCAAAGCAGCAGTGCATGGCAATGTGCAGGTGATCCAAAGACAACACCAATTCTTGTGGGCAGTGGCCTCAGTTTGTGAAAGATCCGACTGCTTGACTGGACTTCTGTTCCTCTACCCACACTCATGCTGAAGCAACCTGGTTTCCACTCATTGACCCAAGAGAGCAAGAACCAGACAGACCTTCAGCTGAGCTAAGCTGAACAAAGGTCGACTTGTGCTAAACAGGAACCTGACCCAAGATGTTCTCTGACTACCTATCAGTGAGGCCGGATGGATGTCAAAGTTGGGGGGGGGGCTAAAGATAAATTCATGCCAGGAGGAAATAAAGTGAGAGCAATGTCTTATGATCTGCCCTTGTAAGACATTTTCAGGTGATAGGTGTACCCCACAGCTGGTAACAGCTCTTTAGTTTCAGTGTGAAATCCTAGACAGATGCCTAAAAGCACTGGGTGTGGAAAGGATATCTATCCCTCATTTGCCAAAACTGGTATAACTCCCACTATTTAACACAAGGAAAAAATGGTCATTTTAAAATATTTGAGGCTGGGGGGTGGCAGCGAGCAGTGGAGCCTCTAAAGGCACTAATTCTTTTCACATCTGTACACATCTTCCTGTAAGCCAGTAATATTGAGAAACACCACGTACCAAAACAAGCTGTTCTTATGGGACTTCCCTAATTTTTGTTGTTCTAAGGTATATTTATTTTATTTATATTTATTTTAAGGTTTTCACTCAATCCTTCCCTTCTACTATTTTGCCATCAGATAAGAAACAGCTCAGCTGACTTGGCTCCAGATAAGAGATACTGGAAGGAAGCTTTTCTCTTTTTTTTTTTGTGATACATAGATAGCAAACACAACTCCCCCCCCAACACACACCCACTCAGTCTGCAGACAGCCCTACTGCTTAACTGGCTGTTCCCTGTGGCAGGTAATTCCCCCCACCAGGGACTCTGTGCAGGGATTTAACCCAAGCTCAACAGGCAAATGATTTTGCAAAGGAGATTTCTTAGAAAGCCTGGCCACCTGCTGTAAATAATGGTCTTTCTCCCCCTTTGCTCAAGAGCAAAGGGCACTGATACATACCCTATTGGAGTAACTCCTAGGGATCCCTATCAGACTATGGTAAGCAACACCTATTCTGACCTTACAGGTGGGGTGGTGGAAACACCAAGAGGAAGAGACAGCTTTTCAAGTAGGGCCAGCTCTCCCAGCCGGAGGTAGATGCTGAAGGAAGGGCTCAGCCCACAACACTTTCTGGCTCAGATTCTCAGTAGTCAGCATTGCAAAGTCTAGACACAAACAGTGCCAAGGCACAGCCTGCGGCAGGAGGGCTAAGTAAATCCAGATCACCTGCAACTGCTTCAAAGCCAGAAGCCTCCCTCTTATTAATGTGTTTGTCCCCAAGATGTTTACTTTTCTATTTCAAGTAAAATTTGGGAAAAAAAAGCAAAAAGCTGTTTGTCACTATCTATTCAAATAAAGCCAAAAGGAGCCATTTTTCCCCTTTGAGCCAAAAGAGGTGGTTATTTTGTGTGCTCTGGATACCAGTTAATAGATGAACCAGAACTATTGCCACATCCTGGATGTGGGGAACATAAGGAGAAGATCTGTTTTTAAGTTGCCCCAGTTTTTTCCTCTTGCACAGAGCAGCTCACCAGGAAGCTGACAGTGACTGTTGCCTGCCTGTGCACCCACTGGTACCTACAGGGTAGGACCCTCGTGCAGGCCAAAGTGCAGATGCACAATTCATAGCTCATCTCACCTTAAGGCAGGTTGCTCTGCTCTGTACAGAAGCAAAAAGGCTTTGGGAGAACAGGCACAAGAGCTGCCAGGCTTGATTATGTCTCTAAGCTGGACTTAATGTAGGGTTGGCACACCAAAGCCTCACCAGGCAACTGGTGTTCTACAAGCTGAGGCCCCCTTTGTTTCTGCAGCCAGGACTGGAGCATTTACTCTTGCAACACAAAATCAGAAAACAGCACAGCTGCTACTGGGAAACAATCAATAGGAAGGCCAAGAGGCAGCTCAGTTCAGGCAGGCAGCCAGGATCATTCTCTGTCACAACTGCAACAGCAATCCCCACTAGCCTAATCTTTCTCCACTGTAATTCCCTAATACAAGGCTTAATGCTGCATTTCTGTTCATTGCGTTAGAGAGAAATTAAATGGTATAACAGCACATGAAAAGGAAAAGTTGCTCAGGACCGCAGGCAAGCTGTACTGAAAGTCATGTCCTGTCCTCATCCATCCATCAATCCCTGCCAATGCTACAGTGCAACTCAAATTGCATGGGGTGACAAGAAAAGAGGATTCACAGAGTAAGAGAAGATGCAGCTCAGATCCCTGCTGCTCGCTCTGAGCCAGAGCAATGCTGGGTTTTGGGTCACTTTTTAAAAGCAAGTACTCAGCGAGAGAAAGCTAGTGGAGGGGAGAAATGGACCAGAAAACATGCTGTAATAGTGCAAAATTGCCTTTTTCCTCTGCCCTGCACAGAGGCAAAAGTGGAACCACATTGAACTCTTGCTTTATTCATCCAAGTGAAAACCACTAACACAAAGCCTCCAGTGGCTGTTATTCTGAACAGGAACTGGTGCAGAAGGATCAAGTCTCACCCACATGCACAATGTTACATGCTCCCCCTCCATACTCATTTCTCAGGGTCGGTTTGCAGGATGGCACCACACACCTAGATAATGAGTGCACTGTTTCCACTTCACAGTGGAGGTATCACTTGCTTTGGAAGAAGAGAGACCAGTGCTACGGGACAGTAGATACCTTTGCCAGGCACCTGCACCACAGATTGATGAAGACAAAGTGGAGTGAGCAGTCATCATTTCTGCTTCCAGAGCCTGAAGAAACAGCTGCCATGCCAGCATCACTTCAGCTTTATCACACACTAGCCATTACCCTCAGCTGACTAACCAACACCAAAGCAAGGCCCACATACAGCTTTTGGTGGCTTTCAGTCTAACACCTGCCAAATGCTCTCCTACATGCTTGCAGGCAGCAATGGTTTTGGGTTCACCAGAGATGTTACCAGAGACATGGCTGGCTCTGTCATGCAGAAAAGGGCAGCCCGCCTTCCTCCTCCCCTGTCCTTTCTCACTGTACACTGGCATGGCTGCTAGAGCACTGTCTCGCCCTGGCACAGAGTGAAAGGAATAGCTCTGCAGTCCTCCACTGGCCCTCAGCCTGCATCATGCCCAGCTCTCTCATGCTTGCACAGCTAGCCAACCACTCCAATCCATGCCAAGCACTTCCCAAGCACCTGCGAGCGCACTGCTTGCTGTGCCCGCTTTGCCCTTCCATCTCATACAGGCATGTTAAGTGTCACCTTACACCCCTGAACTTTCCCCCACTAGCCATGGCATGAGCAGAGCCTGCTACCAGCAAGGAAGCGAGAATCAGAAGCTTTGTTCCAAAGCAGTCCTCAGAAGAGGCATGGGCATTTTGTTCTAGAAGGAATCTTATTTTGATGATGAGGCTTATTTGGGAAGCATCTTCAGTCAGACCGCAAGGCAGGCTGCATTCCTTGGGAGCCATGACACAAGAATATCTGGAGACTGACGTTACCTTTGTTCCATGGACGTCAGCAGCAGTCCCCCAACCACAACTCCCAGGCATCAAGATGATTCGGGTTCTGAAAGCAGCCGCATGAGCAGGTCAGGAGCTGCTCAGAGGGTTGCACAGACCCCTGCAAGGGAAGAGCCTCTGCTCAACCCTTCCTGCAAGACTGAGCAGTGCACAAGCAAGGAGACCAGCAAGACAGGTGTAGCAATGTCCACCTGAAGCTCACACACACAGAATGGACTCCTCTGTGTGCAGAAGTATGGCTAGTAGTTAAATTGTTAGTTTGTTCCCATAAAGAAATTTTTTTACTGATCCCAATATATAAGAACACTGGGCTAGATAAATCAATGTACCTCCCCCTGTGCTCACAGGCCACTCTGAAACAGGGCTCTAACTTTCTCCATGCATGACATAACAACGGCAGCCTGAATCCACATCCTGCCTCCATGATACACTGGAATAACTTTCTTGCCGGGCCCAGCCCTGAATCAGCAGTGTTCAATGAAGCTGGCAAGAGCAGCTCTTGTAATTAACATATGTAAAGGGATGCCCGATTCATTTACACCCTCAGATGCTACCTCCTCTACTTCAGGATGCTAAACTACATAATCCACAGGAGTGGCAGCTCAGAGACACTGCCAGAGCCTCCAATGCTAAAATGATACTCAATCCTTTAAATTCTAACCCAAAAGGCTTCCAAAACCAGTATCCATCCAAACAAACTACAGTGTATGAAGAGGAAGACAAATGTTCATTCTCAGAAGAAATCTTCCAGGCACGGCATAGCCAAAAGCCTGGGAAACAGCTGCAGAAGATACTTCATTAAGCTTGCTGATTCCAGAGGACTTGTCAGAGAGAAGCCATCAATGTAGATTTGGCCTTTATCTGTACCAGAAAGCACCAGTTTCAGGTCTGGGCAAGTGCCGAAAGGCAGCACGAAGCCCCGGGTTCTACTAAAACTACCAGTTTCCACACCTGATATATCCCAAGCACCAAAAACAAAGTGCACACCACCACTGGGATCACATGGAGCTTGGCTTGTTCTGAGCCTTTCAGCTGTGGAGAGTCCCTTTCTCAAGGAACACTTGAGGGCAGCTCTCCCAGACACGCTGTACCGCAGATCATCACAACCCCAGGGACAGGATCAGGCCTGTCACAAGCAGCTATCGTATCACAAGTGCCAAACTCTCACCTCCCTTCCTCCGGCCTTCATAGCTACGACAGGCAGAGCTACAACAATCTCCAGCATCTTTTCTACACTCCTAGGCTCACCACTTCCTCCCTTCTATGTGCTCCTTGGAAGGCATTTTCCACTGCCCCAGATCCTACCACTTCCAGGACACATTCTGCCTTTTCCCAGGGACACAGACTTACTTAGGGCCTTCAACATGGAGTAATTTCCTCTACCCCTCCTTTTCACCAGCTCTTGCTCTCTCTGGTGCCTTATGCCTGCTTGACAATGAAGACAGCCCAAGGCAAATACACATACATGGGCTCCCTTGACTCCAGATTCTTGAAGGCACATCTTGACTTTCACCTCAAGTCCCAGGAACACTTAGCAGAAAGAAAGAGGCCAAGTATTAGAGCCGGGCAGTGGAAGTACAGAAGTGCATAGGATTCAATGGGAAAGTGGTGGCCTGTTTGGAATCCAGCCAGCAGCAGGGTTTGCCTCATGAAGAGCAAAGAGGACAGGAGTCACTTGCTCACACCGCTCCTTTGAGTACATTTCTGAGCTTTTGCAAAGGCCCTGGAATTAGAAGGCTTGCCCATTCCCAGCTCCAGAAAGAAGGAATGCTGACCAAATTACCATTTCTCCAGCCTTTGCATGGTCCTGTTCAAGAACAGTACAAAGCAAGCACAGCAGAACTGAAAATCCTCTCCAGCCAGGCTGATGAACATTTCATCCGTGCTTCATGGAGGGCACAGAGAAGCCCAGAGCAAGCAGGGGGCTAGCATCAGAGTACAGTCACTCCCAAGCCCACAACGCTGGAAGGCAGCATGGCCCTCTGACAGACAGGAAACAAACACCATCAGCTACTGGACATGCAGGCAGAGCTGCTGTAACCACTGTAGCAGCAGGAGTTTGGAACGGGAAGACAGAGCAAGGAATCTGGGGAAGGTTTTTGATTTATCATGACTAAACTTAACTTTCAAACATAATCAATAACCAGACATAGGACCCTGAAGAACACACAACAGCTTCTCGTATCTTATAGGGAAGACTTGCAGGTACCTTGAAGAGTATTGGGAGGTAAGAGGCAGAAAGAAGTGGAACACCCTGGACACGCTACAAGTTCAAAAGAGATACTGAAATTATGGGTCAGAAGAATGACCATGCAAAGACCGCTTGTGCTGTTGCCACTGACACTGCACAGTTGCTGCTGCGGCTGACGGAGCAAGACTGGGCACCAAACTGCTCTGCACACCTAGTGTCTATATGGGGTGACAAAAGAATAAACACATGCATTGCTATGACTATGTTTTTCACTAAAAGTGGCTGGTTGGCTTCCCTTGCACTCATCCAACGAGATGCCTGCAAGAGCACCTTTCCTCACAGAAGCTTCCTTATTAGAGCCAGACAGACAGCAGGAACAAGTTCCTTCCCTCCCAGCAAAAGGTATTGCAGGGTGCTCTGGCTGCTTGCCTGCCAGCTTACTCATCTGGACGCCCAAGCCTGCAGCCTTGTGACTGCTGATGGCACTGATCCAGGCACAGCAGCTTCTCTACCAAGCCAGTGAACGTTTCCTACTATGTCAGCACACAACATCCCCCCACCCACCTCTATTTTCCACTAGAGAAAGCAGCAGCAGCTTTACTGCTTCCAGGGAGCACCAGGAGATTCCTCACAACAACTTTTTCCCCAGCTAGGGCCTTTGCAGGAGGTACAAATGACAATCTTCTGTGCAAGGAAGGACTCGAGTCTTGAGAGGCCACAGGTGCTATGAAGCTTTTCTTTGTGTACCTGAAGAGATTTATAGATCTCTTCACACAGCCACACAAGACAGCATCACATATACTTCCCCTAGGATAAGCTTCACGATTCACGCTTTGGCCAGCATAAACTGGCATTGCTCTGAGGGCTCCATAGAGACTAAGCTGATTTATTTCCCTCTCAATCTGGGATTTGGTGTTAGACTCCACACACAGAGAAAATAACCTCCATGACCAGTCCTTAAGCCTTTGCATGCACATAATCAAGTTTCAGGACCACAACATTTAAGATGCTGGTATTGTTCATTATCTCAATTTCAAAAGGTAAAAGAGGATTGGTTTGTTTGGGGTTTTTTTTTTCCCTCCTGCTACCCAATGGAAAAAGTCTCTACAGTTCAGCAGCGTATTTCCTGGCAGTCACATGGTGACAGCTAACAAGCAAACCTGAATGTCAAATAACTGTTACTTCATCTCAGGTCAAGCCTGAGACAGTCCTAGCTAAGATACTAGTTTAAAAAAAAAAAAAAAAAAAATCCTGTAAACAACCCAGGAATTGCTCTACAGAGAACACCCCAAACAACATTGCTCAATCTAACAAATATATGGCCTCCTTTCTGTATTCTTAGTACTAGAAGCATCCCCTCAGCTTGCTTTATCATTTTCTGCTGACGTTGTCACGCTTTAGGAGAACAGCTAGCTCCCACAGATGGGGGTATGAGATCCAGCTTTGCCTCTGACAGCAGAACCCACCTCTTCCCCCCAAAAAAGAAGCAATTCAGCAGTTCCAACCCACCCTCAGATGACAGCTGTATAGGACAATATTCACATGCTAAACAGACAATTGAGATGCTGTCCGTCAACTACGAGTCACAAGCACAGTCCAGGACCTTAGCATCAGCTCAAAAACAGCTTTTCAGTGATTACAGGTTCACATCCCATCATTCATCCAGGCTGCTACGCTTCCAAAGCGGGCACACCACATCCCATACAGCTCACCGGAGCAAGACGATTCAAGACCCTTAGCAAAAATACGTCCCCTACTCTGTATTAAAGATTTAAGAATCCGACAGTGGCTGCAATTTAGCATTACTTGTGACCAAAAAAAGGACAGTCTCGTCACGTCACATAAGCCAGTTTTACTCATCTGGGCCCAGTGACTTAAGGATTTATTCAGACAGGCAAGCATCCTCAGAGCTCCAGGCCTAGAGCTTGTGAAAAGTTGCAGGATTTGAGGTACACATAAGGAGGAGACTGCAGAGCCAGCACAAAAGGACTTCTCAGTTGCTTGGCATATAAAGGTGCATTTCCTGGTGTGCTGGACTCCAACAGCCCCAAGAGAAGACACAGGCATGACAGAAGGCCATTTCCCAGAAAACCCTCAGGACAAGAAGTGATTCATGGTACAACACTGCTGTATGCACAATCAAGTAACTTGTAAACACACAAGACTTTGCCCGATGCACCTTGATAGCCACACAGATTATTCTAGTGGAAAAATAGCAATGCTTTTTCATGCCAGTGAGCAGAAGAACCTCAAAGCTGGAGAGAGCACTTCAGATGTGGGACAATACCACTGTTGTAGCCCTGGAGAATAAATCCAAGATCCCTACAACTTAATGGTAAAGTGCTTAACAAGAGCTAGGCAAGGTCACATCAGACCATAAATACCTCCTGGCCTCTTATTTAGAAATAAGGTCCTCTGTCTAGCTTATATGGATGCCCAATGTTTTTTTATTTGATATTGTCAAATATGCCTTTGAAGTCCACAGTGAGCTCCCAAGGCTGCAGATCATTTGGTCAGGGCTTTCAGTTCAGCATTAGCCCACAGCAAAGCCTTACTGCCATATACAAATGATGACAGTGTGGTCTTAATTCACGGAGAAGGCAGAATCAGCTCAGAGGTAAGCTGAACAGATGCAAAGGTCAAAAGGAAAAAGCTGGAGAAGAAACCACTAAGGGGGATCTTACACTCTGAAGTCCAGGAAGATTTCTGTTCTCTCTGATCAGGGTCTCAAAGGATCAGAACCAAAGAAAAACCACAGTGGAAGAGGTTTTTCCACTCCTCCCCAGGAAGTATTTATCTTTGCACAGTAGAGTCTCACTGAGTTCAGAACCAAGTACAGATGCATGAAGGCACTAACCCTATCTACACACAGCCAAATAAGCAAGGCTTCTGCAAAATTCCCCTCTGCTTGTCATCCATCAAGAAACACTATATAGCATTCCAATTTGAAGGACAGAGCAACAGACAGTGCAGGGTAACAGTTGCCATAGGCTTCAAAGCCCACAGGCTATTGCACCTACTCTCAGACAGAAACCAGCTGCACAGCAAACACAAATACTCAGGATCCTACAACAGCCTGTACTAGGATGAACTGCTCTCCTAGTACAAGCTGCAGCCGTACCTTCTGCCCCATCCCCTTCTTCCCTATGATTTCACTCTAACCCCTGGACCTCAGCCTGGAATCTGCACTGTCAGGAGGCTTTACGACAGGGACAAAGTGCAGCAATACCATGCTACCATGCCCCAACCAAGCACACCATTTGCTTTTACTTTCAGAAGTCAGCTCTTTTGCCTTAGAGCTGCTCTCTACCCAAGATATATGCCAGCCACACAGGCAGAGTCAAAAGAAAACTATCCCAGAGAAGTCAAACTTAAGACAGAATTTGAACACCCAAGATCCAAGCCTTGGCTGGCTTTAAACAGCATGGTTTGCCCTCTTTCAGGAGGGATGTGAATGCTGCCTAGAAGGTGGCATCTAACTCAGTCCTCTTTATCATGCCTCCCCTTGTACCTCATAGGGAGTGGGAAAACCTATTCTGATTCACAGAAAGCTCTCTACCAAGACTGGGTAACTCCCTGAGGGCAGCGCCTAGTGCACCGTGGATGCTTTGGACATATAAATAGCAAGAACAAGGTAGACATGATAACAGACTTGCTCAGCACTATAATGGCATCTGAGCAAGGCAAAGGATTTGGGCACTATGGCCAGCCTGTCTCATGTTTGTGCCACACCTCTGAGTAGCACAGGGACCACCCAGTTAGGGAACTAATTGGGCAGCCATATCTTCAACAGAAGCAACAGCAAGTAAAGCAACCAAATCCCTGGCAGCTATCAGCAAATGGATCCCTGCAGGAGAAGGGATTAGAGGCCTTTTCCCTTGTCCACAATAAAAGCTGGCACCATGGCATGACTGCAGCCTTCAAGATCCCAGACTGGGGTTTGAACAGCTGCTAAGAGCTTCCCATCAAGCTCCAGAAGCAATGGTTACACTTCATTGGGCATTTCTGTAAACAAAATGCTAAGGAGGAGGAAACGTCAAACCTAGCTACACAGAAAAAGCTAACTTTTGCTGCATGAAGGCTACATCTCAAAACTCTACCTGTCTCCAAAGAACAGGGAGTGCTGTGAAAAGACACCTGTGATGAAGGTGAGAAGAGTTCAAGCAGTAAACAGCTCTGGTTTCACTTGGCTCTAGGAGAGGCTCATAATTCTCTGAGACTAAATAGATATACCTGATTCTCTCACACCACATTCCCCTTTCAGGTTTAAGATACTTTTCTGCATTTGTTATTCTCACCAAGTACAGACCCTAGCATGTGTTTGTTGACTTTTCCCCCATATGCAAAACAGCTGAACTTCAAAACAGCAAAAAAATAGGAGGCACCACACCCCATACTCTTCAGCTGTTCCCCAGACGTGCCCTAAGCAGGGACAGACTACATTGTGCACTTGCTTCAGAAATAACTTTTTAAGGTTTCTTCTGTAGCTTGAAAATGAAGATAATATCTAGCTAAACTGGAGATCTAGCTCTTGCAGAGGGCAAGAAAACTCACCACTGCCCTACACCCCCAGGAATAACTGTCTTCCAGAAATAAAGACACTAAGAAAGAATAAAGAGAGATTTCCTAGTTACTCGGAGATGCTGTTCAACTCTAATCCGTACACGCAACACGCTGCTTGATATCTCCATCTCCAGCTGTTTCACCTCCCGTTTGTGGCCACCAAGAGCTGGTGCCCACATGGCGAGAGGTCGGCTCCTCTCCTCACCGACAGCCCCACCAGACCTACATTCAAGCAAGCCAGACCCAAGAACTGAGCCCTCAAGTCCACATCACTATGGTGGGGGTCAAAACCAGGAACCTCGTGCCAACTTCCTACCATCAGGAGCCTTCTTGACGTGCGGCGCTGGCTCCCTCTGCGGACACCTACTCTGCGGGGCGCAGTGGCATCCACCCACCCTCCCTCCCTCCATCCCACGGAGGCCAGGGGCCCATTTTGGACGCGTGCTTCACCGCCTTACGGGGTGAGGTGCCTCCGACACCCCCTTGGACCTCAGCTTGAGGCACGCAGCCACCCGTGAGGGACCGGGGCAGTGTGTGAATACTGAGGTAAAGGCCTTAAAAACAAAGCACCGCACGCATTTAGGAAGAACGAGGAGGAAGGTGGAGCGCTATTTCCACCACCGCCCCCGACGCTGTTGTAATTAAAACATTAGCAACAACGAAGNCGCCGGTGCCGAGGGCTCCGCGCCCGCCCCGCGCTTACCCAGGCAGGCGCCGCTGACTAGGGCGGTGGCGGTGAGCGCCCCGGCTGAGGCGCCGTAGACCTTCCTGGCGTTGGCGACGAGGAAGGGGGCATGTTCCTGCAGGCAGCTGGCTACCCCGATGTGGTAGACCCCCAGGAAGCCGC
>WAAD01024158.1:242262-280895 GCA_013389945.1 Fregata magnificens | reverse complement strand
GAGCTGAGGGGCGTCGGCATCGCCGCCGCCCCTCAGCTCGGCCCCTCCGCGGGCCCCGGCCTTGGGCGGGAAGCACCCGGCCCCTCCTTCCAACCCTTCCTCCGGTGAACCCCCTCTCTCAGCCCAGGGAGGCCGGCCCCCGTGGGCATTGCGGTTATTCGCCGCCTGTTGAACCACGGCAGCCGTACCAGCGCCTCCCTTAAGTAGCAGAGGCTAAGCCAGTTCCTTCGAGGAGAAGGGGGAAAGGAGAGGATTACGGCTCCTTGCAGCACCCCAAACCTTGCCGTGTGCCAGGGCAGCAGCTTGTCTTCCCCCCACAAAACATGCTGTTTCCTGGAGGCCTCTGCTCCAAGTTCTTAGAGTTTCCTGCAAGTACAGTCCTTTGTTTTTCGGGAGATGGGCAAGAAACATCAGAGGAAGGGAAAAGCTTTCCCCTCTCATAAAAAGCTGAGGAGCCAGAGGGAGTCAAGGCTCAGCACAGCCACAGCGCAAGAGCAGAAAGGCAACCCCTCTCTCTTGACAGCTTTCTCTGCCTGTAAACTCACCAAAACACACACAGTTGCTTACCTTTGCTAACCTTCTCTTAACAGTTTTCTCTACATGCTCAACCAAGACGCTTCCCTTTGGTCAGGGCAACTAGTGCAGGCAAGCTCACCACAGAGCAGCACTGGGTGAGAGGCCAGTGCTATTAGGAGATCAAAATAGATTTCAGAAGCTGGAAATACCTCCTTGTCATAAACAATACAGACTGTAGTTATTCAAACAATTAGATAAATGTGAAAGTTTACAGTGACATCAAAAGGATCAACATAGCAAGAGAAGCAGCTGCTCAAATCAAGGAAGCAAGATCAGCAGGAGGGAGGTTTGGTGGGTACAAAACAAAAAGCCTAAGTAGTTTTTTTAACAGAATCAACATGGGGCAAAAGTGCTTTCTACCAAAACTAAAAAAAAAACCAAACAAACAAACAAAAAAAACCCCAAAAAACAAACTTAATTCATCTTGGCATAAATCCATTTGCATCAGTTTTCTTATAACTGGTCAGAAGTTTCTCATTTGGAACACTGTTATACTTGTCCTTAACAGCTCTCAGACTAAGCAAAGCTAGGCCTTCCTCCCCATAGGAATTTCACCAATTATGTTAGTGGAGGTCATCCAAGTAGCCCCTCTCCTGTTCCTTCCACTCTAAATGTCCTTTCAAAGGATACAAGGGAGACTGGTACCCTCCCCATAGAGGGGCCATCCAGGTTGTAAGAACAGCTGTCTACTACCTCACACTCAGCTGACTGAAGCAACCAAACTCAGTGGTGTAACCCTCGTATAAATCCAATATTTGAGCTCAAGTTAGACCTCATACTCCAGCCTCTGTAGACAGAATGCTTTTTCATTAAACATTTGCGCTTTCCTTCCATCAGGCAGGCAGGAGTCCAACCTTATCTTTCTTCCAGGTCCTACCCTAGAGCCCACCACCTCACCAGCTGCCAGGAAGTACCCTTGATACATATTAGCTCCATCCTGGAGCACCTAAAGAATTAACCCCACTTATCTCAACTCCTCTGTTTATGCCCTATACCCACCCTTCTTTCTCTTCCTTTCATTCCTATACTTGCTTTTGTAATTTCCTTCCTCCCTTGCATTCGATGTGGTTACATAACCCTTGTCAGCCCTCATCTCCTACACCTGAAGAGGTGAGCGTAGGTGCACCGACCCTCTTAAAGGCCCTTAACACCAAGAGAATCATAGTACTTTCACCCCATGCTTCTGGTGACATGGAAAGGTATTTCCATATAGCCAAACCCAAAGGAAACATTGTGTCTTGCATTTTCCAGAACAGAGATTGTGCTGCAGAAGAACTAGTCAATGGGCTGTGACTTTAGCAGGAAATCTGTGGCAAAACTGAATACTGAACCTCATTTGCAGATGCCTCCCTAATGCTTGTAACCACAAGAACAGCTTTGTTCTCGAGCCAATGCTGCTTCCTCTTTTTTCAGCATTTCACAAACCTTAAGGTTCCTACTATGTCTGGAAAACAGAAACAACAATGCTGCAACGATGCTGAGGTTAGTTTCACTTGATTTCTCAACAGCAATCTCATCTTGAGTTGTTTACATCACTCTGCCTTGGCCCTCAAGGTTACCTATTTGAGGATGTTAATGCTGCCCGGTTGAAACAGGTTAGTGAACTAAAACATGTGAACAGCAATCTTTTATGGAGTGCTGCCTGGGTACTGGCACTAGCAGGCTGGCAAAGAACTGTGTTTTTCTCAAAAATAAATTATCCTCCAGAACTAATCTTTTTCTCCTCAACAAGAAAGTACTGCCGTAATCCTGCAATTGCTCGTGACCCTGCAATAAGCCAGGTCAGCAAGATTTTTGGCAGCTTTTCATGTGTATCAAATTCCTATCAGAACCAAGTTCACCTGTGCCCTTACATGTTGCGATGCCACTGAGGCGGCTTCTCATGCAATCTCTCTTTGTTGCATCTGTTTTCTAGTCTAATGAATGGTTAGCAGTTAGTACATATGAGATAATAACATGCAAGCAAACAATCTCTGTTTTTTCAGGTAAGATCTTGGTTGTTGGCGACCAACAGGAATTAATTTTAAAGGGAAGCTGAGAGGCAGTCTGTTATACAGTTGTCTTCAGCATGTGACTTTAGTATTGTTGCCTGTAATCAGCAAGACTGGGGCACTGGTCATGAAGCCCAACCTGGGTGCTGTTAACATCGCTGGAAAGCCTGACTTTGGTGTCTCTTTCTTACCTGTGATGTCTGTGCATATCAGACAATTCCATGGCAAACACTTGGGACTTGCTTCACAGGAGCATCTCCTGAGGCAATGGAGCAGTCCCCTTGCCCTGCTCTCTTGGGACTGAATTTTCATTCTAGGAAGGCTACTACAGATATCTCTGCCCTACGTAAGTCAAACCTACTGAGCTCAGCAGGGCTGCCTGCATCTGGCAGCTTGCAAAATTGGGCCTTAGCAGTGAGACTGAAACCAGTTAATTTGACAATGGCCCCAGGGAGCCATTGCTTATTACTTTCCAGTAGTGTCCAGGACGTTCTCCCCGCTTTCCAAGTAGTGAAGATGTCATGTCACTCTTCCTGCCCCATGGTGTTTGTAAGGAATGATTTTCAGTCAGAGCTGATTTGAGATGGTGCAGCATTTGTGTCCCAGTGAGGAAAGCTCACACGTTTCAACGTCAGGCCTATGACTAAATCACTTTCTCCTACCATCAATTTAGTAATGATCAGTTACCAGTGTAATCTCCAGGCACAAGGCTATCCTTTCCTTTCCCTTTGAGCCTTTCTTTATGAAGAAGTCAGGAAAAATCTGTTCTAGCTAAAATTGATTCTGCAAGGGGACAGACTAGGCCACAACTCCCAAGGGTTTGCAGGCACTAGTTTTCTCTGAGAGCATCATGGAATACAACACATCCACCCCACCGCTACCCTTACCTTTGGAAATCATTGCTAAGTTTGAAAAGGCATCAGTGACCCTTGAAAATTCACAACAGTGTCCACAGAGCAGGAGCGGGGATCCTAACTCCTTCATAGCTGAAGCTCATTGAGAGCAGCAGAACAGACTGGTGTACTCCATCCAGAGCACCAAACAAGTCTGCAACAGACTTCCAGGCACATCACTGCTCACGTACAAAGCCATCAGGTGACAACTGTTTTGTAAATAGGTATGGGGGAAGAAAGCTTAACATGCTTTGATTTTGCATTCAGAAGAAATGTTCACCGTGCAGAGGTTTTAGCAAATTCTGTAAAATGTGTGTGAAATCTTGGAGTAGACCTGTCCCCTGACCTTCACAAGGTGGTTATGCAAAATACACTGGCTCCCTGTGGCAGTGTAACGAATGCTGTATTTTCAGTGCTTTCTCCAAGAGCTGCCCCCAAAAGTTTCTTCTCTAAACAGTTTACCAATGAGCTGTCCTTTGCTTTCTCAAAGCAGATCGAGCAACAGGAGTTTTCATCAAAATGATGCACTTTCAGGAAGAAATTTAAAAGTGGTAAGAGGACACCCAGCACAGGATCAAGTCCATAACTCCAGGTTTAACAGGTCATAGGAAGAAGATAAAGAGGGGGAAGAAAGAAGTTAGTCTAGATGTAGCTGTAGTGCTCCCCTCATTACAGTACCCAGCAGCTCACAGCACAGGTTTGTCTTATTCCACAAGCCTGGGCACAGCAAAACTCATGGAATAGCTCAGTGCCATTGAACCAAATTCCTTTGTGCACGGAAGAGCCCTGCTGAGTGGTGTGACAGGGCAGTTCCTTCCTGTGAAAATACTGACTTTGCTTTTGCGGCAGCCAAGCAAGGCAATATTGCAGGGTGGAGGGGGTTAGCTCTCAGTAAAACCACATCCAAGAACCACTCTTTCAGTGATCTGAAATGGAGAAATCAGCAAGGAAAGAAACACAGGTATACCTGCGCCCCTTCCAGTGCCAAACGACAGCCATTGCGAGTCTGACAGAGACCTAGAGTAAGCACAAGCAGTTTTTGTTACTACCACAAAGATCCACATGCTAGGACTTGAGACAAAGTAGATGAAAGGTATTGGCACTGTTACCACCTGTAACTGTCTTGCAGCAGGCACAGAAGGGCAGCAAGGGTTAGTCGGTTAAATCACGGCCATTTTGAGGTCTGAAGATCTAACTTTCAACTGCTCTCTCCCTTGGCTGCTGTGAAGTAACAGGCATTTTCTCTCAGTACACCACAGGGAGATAAAATAGTTTTTCCTACTTGGATTTCACCCATCTCTCCTCTTACAAGTACTTGCCATGCTTTGCCCAATGACTCATAACCAACATCACTGTATCAGCTAGTGCTTTTTTTTTTTCCCCTGAACAACTATGCTAGAAAGGCTTCACAGTGTAGACTGCTCCAGGACACCTCTTTTTGACACTACCTGTGGAGACTTGGCATGGGAAGATCATCACATGTGTTACTTGTATTCTACCTACTTACAGTGACAGCCAAAGACTGCTGTAGAAGTCAGAGTAAGTTGCCTGCCAGAACCACCTCATAGCAGAAGACACTTCATAAAAGCAAAATTTACTGTCCTCCCAAGCTGATGCATTGTTCTGGACACACCAGAGATCCATTTCAGTTCTCCAAAAATACCATTCTCCTCATAAAATAGTTTCTTTTTGTTCAGATCAAGGTGATCCATGTCCGGATAGTTCAGCTACCCCCAGAACAGCCATTCAGTATGAAGAGCACTTCTGCATTGATCTCAGTGTCCCATGAAGAGCAGGATGCAGTATTTTTTTTGTTACAGATTCTATGTTAAGCATACAGATGTAACATGAAGTCCAAGCATAGTCAAGCATTTTATTGGTGTTGTCCGTAGACCTTGGAAATCTGATGCAGTGACGAAATTGGTGCTTTTAGATATTTACAAAACCTAATTGCTCTAACTAGCTTTGAAATGATAATGTTTCTGGACTAATTCAGACCTGCTGTCCATTCAGTTTCACATGTTTTGGAATTCATTAAACAGATCCTGAAAAATAAAGTCCTTTTATTGCTGGGACTCTCCTGAGTAACTGGGATGGCAAAATAGTATTGAGAAGGTGAACTTAAGATAACATCAGGTAGATTCAGCTTCCACATACTGTTTAAGAAACAGGAGTGTCAAAACAAGCATCGAGGTTCACACAAGCTTAGCCATTTCCTAAGTACTTTAAGAGAGTTGAGTCCCATGGCTTGTCATAAAGTTCACATACCTGTTTCAGACAGTGATAAAAATCAAAGCTTTGTCAGAGCTATTTTAAGAACAGCTGTCTGAATCCAATAGCACTTATATGGTTATAATAATAAACTAAAATAAAAAAACATTTAAAACAAAGAATTTTAATAATTTCTGTATAACAAATAATTAATCAAATAGGCCGAATCCCATGTCATCGTCAGATTCTTCAGATTCCTCCTTCTTCTCTTCTTTCTTCTCCTCAGCTGAAGGAAAAAAAAAGACCAAGTCAATGGTCAGTATTTTCATTTTTTGCTCCACAGATTTAAGATACACGGTGTTCTCAGCTTCCACATTATTGCTATTTCAGCCTCCGTGGTTCATCTCATTCCCTTTCAATAGCCAAATATAAACACGGAGCGGACACAGACACTACTATTGAAGGGATGTGCTTTACACAGTGATGTCTGTCTGATTCTCAGTTCTAAGCCAGACCAATCTTAAGGTGGGTAAAGAGCAAATGCTTCTGATTGCCCAAAGGAAAAGTAACTGTTCAGTTTACACTTCAATCACATAGTGAACTGCCAAAGTGGAAAAGCCTTGAAATTTGGACTCAATTCTTAAGATTTTAACAGAGAGAAATGGAGCTGCCCTGTAACAATGCCTCTCCACCCATACTCACCAGCAGCAGGGGCAGCAGCTGCAGCCGGAGCAGCAGAGCCCCCTCCAGCAGAGACTGCCACAGCTCCCCCAGCCGGCATGCTGGCAAGTTTTCCATTACCTGAGTGGGACAGAAGAGAAAGTATTTAAATGCTCATCGCAAGCACAGAGGTAAGGTGAAAAGCAAGAGAACTGGGAGTGCAGAAAAAAACATACTATGTCACATGGACTGAACCTGTCACTATTAGCTGAAAAGAACAGGAGGCTGCACCCATGATAAGAAAGTATAAACTGTTCTGTGAAAAAACCTCAAGAGTTTAAGATTCACAAAGGCTTATCCTGAGAACACTGACAGCTCATTATTAGTGAGTTTTCTTCTGTACACAAAGTCCCCTATTTTTTTTTTTCCAAAACCGTCATATAAAAATAGTGGCAAACACATCCAATTTTACACATACAGAAAAACTGTATATTTTCTGAATACACCATAACAGCCCAGAAATCGATAATTTCAATATACCTCAAAAATAACACATAAGCAGCAGTGGCTTCCCCCCGCTTTTTTTTTAACGGTATAGACAACTGTGAGAGCATGCCTGTATCACACTTACAGAAGACAAGGGGGTGCGGGGAAAGATGTATTTATGGCAAAGAGTACAGTATTTTAAACGAATTCTCCAGCACCCTACGAACCCTATTGCATCTCCTTTGATATTAGCAAACTGACTTCTGATTTATGCTTGTCTTTGGAAAGCTAGCTAGTTCTCTGGCATCCGCCTTTCACACACCAAGGCTCCCTTGGCATTCAGAGGTCATGTACACAGTACATTTGCCTGTATTCCAATTTCTGGGAATCAGTTTCTAAATAATTCCCTGTTACTTCAAGCTCTAATAAACTAGCCAAGTAAACAAACATGTTTCATATGCATGTCAGTATGTTCTAGGAAACAATTTATTTAAAGAAAAAGTATTACAGAAAGAGATAGCGTAAGTGTGTTGTAAGCACATGTATAATGACTCACTTAAGTCTTCAGACCACACTGACAGAAATGCCCAGTTACTGCTTGTAACAGCAAGGCCAGGCAAAGTCCTGGCAACCTTTAAGAAAATATATGCCTAAAAGTTCCCTTGTGCCTACACACTTGCAAAAAACCAGAAATTAATTAATCAGAAACCTTTGCACTACCTCAGCTCTGCTTTATTTCAGCCCTATGACCCAGTCAGTTAATGTTAAAAGTTCCAGCTTTGGCAAGAGCCAGCAGGTAAGAGCACAAGCTTCTACAGAAGTCAGCACTGAGTCCTATCTTAGAGAAAAGGAAATGCCAGACTTGGGGAGCTCTAGAAGAGATGTGTACTGGAGAGGCTTGTATTAATCGCAGAGGGTGTAACTGTACCCTTAATGTGAATTGACACTTATTTACATTTAACAGTCTGTTCTTCCTGTTTTACATAATTGGTGCATACAAGTGGGTAAACACAAAGAAAAAAATCTCCCAGAGAACTTGAAGGACAGCTCCTTTTTTCTCTAATCAACATGTCCAGAAAACCACGTCACGAGCAGACTACCAGTAAGCTCATACATTCTTTAAGTTTTCCAGTTTAATGTGGTCCACAAGCGAAACCCAGCAGGTACTGGCACTGACCTGCAGGGAATTAGAATGGACCTGGATTTCAGTCATTTCAGCTGAGATCCAGCATGGAAATCCTCAACCACAAAGCTAAACCAATGAATAATCAGGAAGTTGGCAGTAATTCTACACTCTCAGGTCTAAGTTACCAAAGTAGTAGAGGCAATTATCTGTGACACTCAGAGGCTGTACTTACCCTGAGCAATGACATCCTCTATGTTTTTTCCATTCAGCTCACTAATAACCTGTGTAAATTAAGTTTAGCATGTTAATAGTTTCAAAACAACATGAGTATAAGCTACATTTAAACAAGTACTGATTAATCATCATGTACAATGCCTCCATCCTGCTGCTTATACAGCCCCAACATTCCTTATTTCTCAGTGGAAGGAACAGGACATTGAAATGAAAACTTCAGCTAAGTCTTTCATACTTTTCTATGAAAGCTTTTTCATTAAATCTGTTACAATAAATTCATAATGACCTTGCAGAAAGGAGGATACACAGATGTTGTGGAGCCAATTAGGAAACCCCACTAATGGCCTGTTGGTCACTGAGGGACTGTTAACATATCTTGCTTAATACCCACTGGGAGGCTCTGAAGCACTGGGCCCTAGACCTAAAACCACACGGTCCTGTTCCTAGCATTACCAAATGTTACAGCCAAGCTGGCTCTGGTATCCTTGCGCTGGAACAGAGAGTCCCAACTTCAATTTTACTACCATTGTTGTATAACCAGGGATGAGGAAAGCAAAACACAAACCCAAAAATTGCTAAAGCAAGCAAGCACTTTAAAAAAAAAAAAAAAAAAAAGGAGAATGCCACAGACCTTACTGATGAGTCCCTGCTACCAGGAGTCAGTGCTGAACACTGCAGAGTCACCAAAGGACTTTAACCAAGAGCTTTTCAACAAGCACCTCCTGCTTACACAGAGTGTGCGATCTGTGAAATGCTGTGCCTGTGTGCTTGCTTCATCCGGAAGGAAGGAGTTTTTAAGACTTCACTAGATTTTCGCTGGCGTAAGATACAGCCAATGCAAATAGAAAAGGATTAATCAGTCATGACCAGAACAAATTCCAGAGAAGCTTTCCGGATATTGGAGGATCAGAGAAAACAACTAATTTATGAAGGTATTAAACGTAAACAAGCCAAAGCCAAAAGGCCTGGCATTTAAGCAGGAGCACCACGAGTTCAAACCAACATCCCAAACCATAAGGATGCTGTCAGCTCAGTCAACCCACTGTTTGGTTGGGCCTATGGTAAACCACTGTCTCCAGCTGGGAAAGTAACTTGTTTTTCCTTCCACCTCTCTGGAAACACTCCGCATACAAGTATGGGCCAGGTGACAAGACCATTTTTTTGGTTCTTTTTTTCCCCATGGCCATTTATTTTTTAAGTCCACAAGCCTGAAAGTCTATTATGTCACAAGAACCATTCTAATTAAGATACTCTCTTCTTAAAAAGTCTGTTTTTCGACACAACCATTTCAGCATTAATTTCCAAAATCTTCCTACGTATTGTTATTGAATACCTTTAATGTCCATGTTATAATTTGCCTATATTTCTTGGTGAAGGAGCAAGTGATTCTTCACAGCACACTAGATAAGAATTTATTACTGAATATCAGGCCTTCAAAAGTGCTAGCTTTGAATCAATACTGATCAAAAGCCAAAATTAAACATTAAGTGCAAACTATACATCATGTCAGAACAGAACTTATTTTCAATACATACTTATCTGTAGCCACCATCGCACTGAAAATTATTAGGTTGAACAGTCAGAAGTCAGCAACAACTGACAGATCTTTGCAGAGAACAGGTGTTAAATAAGAAAGCCAGACTTCTACAGAAACACTGTAAGAATAGTTCTGATTGGTTAAGCATTGTTTTAGAAATCACACCTGTAACGATCAGCGCACGTCTGAACAAAATAAGACTAGACCAACAGCAAGGCAGCTAAAGAAACACTGAAGCCAAGGAAGCAGCTCCAATGTCTGATGCTGACTGGGACACGACCATCTGCAATCAAGAGGCAATGCCACCTTGTTCATGCGTTCATCGTCCGTCTCAATGCCAACGCTGTCGAGGATCTTTTTCAAGTCTTTTGACGTGGGAGACTCGTTGCCACCGAGGACCGCTAGAAGGTAAGCTGCGACGTAACGCATCCTGGAAAACAAGAGAACTGGGTCTTCAGTGCTCACGATCTCATTACATGTTCGGAGGCAGGTTATCTCCTCACTGGGGGAAGCAAACCTCACCCTCCCGGCTACAATAGTTTTGTTCTACTTTTAAATGAAAACCCACGACGCGCGAGGCCGCGTACCAGCCTCCTGCCAGCACAGGGCCCGGCAGGAGGCAGCCCGTTAAACACCGCAAAGCCGCAGCGGCTCCCGCCCCGCGCCGGGCTCCGGGGCGCTGCTGCCCGAAGGCCCGAGCAGCCGGCCCGGCCCAGCACTGCCGGCAGCGCACACCTCTCCCGGAGGAAAGCGGCATCGCGGCCTCTCGAACACCTGTTCGCCCCCCGGACGGCATCCCCGTCCTGGCTCCCCGCGGCGTTCGCCTAAGCGTGTCCCGTCCCTCCGCAGGCCCTGGACCAGGCCCAGACTGGGAGAGCACATGGCCGCCACTTCCCCCACCCGCTCGAAGTGGTCTCGCCCAAGCCCCGATGGCGGCCGCGGGCGGGAGCGGGTGCGCCGGCAGGGACCACTCCCACGGGGGAGAGGGGGAAGGGACTGCCGCACGCTTACTTGGGAGGAGGCGGCGGCGCGGGAGACAGGCCCAGGACGTGCGTTCGCAATGGCAGCCCAGCGGCGAAAGGGAAGGGGCGGTGCCTCGACAACACCTTCTTCCCGTCACTCCTCAACAACGCGCGCTGCCATTGGGCCAGGCCGGCGGCAGCTGGCAGGCCAATGGGGAGCCGCGAGCTTTGCTGCCGCTGCCGCACTAACGGCCGCGGCGCAGGCGGTGGCGCATGCGCAGAAGGGGGCTGTCAGGCGCGTCCCGGGGGTCTGGCGGCGGGGTGCCGGGTGCCGCCTCAGCGTAAGGTCACGGCAACTAATTTTCCGTCTTCAGGGTTTTTTTCCCCCCCAAACTGCGGCATCCGTGCGGGCCGGGCGACGCTACCCGGCGTGCGCTGCCCTGGCGGGGCCGACGTGGCCTCCTGGGAAGCGCAGGCCCGTCCGCTGAGGAAAAGCTCTCCACAGGAGGGAGCGGGCGGCCTGTCCTGTTCCGGGGCGGCCGAGAGTTAAAAACCCAGCGGCAAGGTCTCGCCCTGGGGTTACGGGAGTTACCGCCCGTGCTTGGTTCGCTTGATTTCTGCCTGGATTAGGGAAATGAATAAAAGTGAAAAGTTAACATTGTGCCAAAATCCACTGGACCCAAATAAACCAGAACTGCTGTGGCAGCAGGGCTGTGAGGAGGCTTTGGCTGTGCCTGCCTTGCTGCCCCGGAGGCTCCCCAGAAACCCCCTGTGGGGGTGAGAGCACTCTCCACTTCTCTGGTAACTGGTGCCACCAGAAAACCAGGCTCCCAGTTTTATAACTGAGGAAGTGCTTCAGAGAATCAGTCAGCCGTTAGTGTTTACTCCCTGCGGGAAGAGAAATTTCCTTCAGGGGCACAGTGCAGCTTGTGTTTAGCTTTGAGCAAGGGGCACTTCTTCCAGAGCATTAACACAGCAGCACTGCCATGTCACAGCATCGAGGCACCAGCCAGAAACTCGCTGTAACAGAAAAACCCGGCTTTGCCCCTCTGAGCGAAATGGACAGCAGCACAAATGCTGTGGGGCCTCGCCAGGATGTGGTGTTAGACCAAATGGCATCCCTCGCTGCGAGACAGCTAGCTGAAGGCAGGCGCCCTCCCAGACCACACAGGGCAGCAAAGGCTCAGCCATGGCAGAGCCCCATGGCTCTGGGCGGACCGAGGGCTGGCTCTGTAGCACCCAGCCCTGTGCCCTTCCAGGCCTGCAGCCCCAGCTCCCGCTACGTTTCTCTCCCTGAATTTGCAGCGAATAAGCACAACACCAGGAGCTGCCCGTGCCTGCCGTTCCCTGCAGGCTGACCTCACGTTTGAGCCCAGGGGAGTCGCACCGGGACCAGCTGGGGTGCCGAGGCCGTGGCGGTGTTAGGAGAATCTCATTTTGTGACATTTTCGTGGCAGCGGGGCACCTGGGCCTGGCTCCCCAGAGCTGCCTGCCCCTTGTCCCGTTGCATCTGGCACCTCCTCCAGCTCGTCCCGCCCCGGCAGCGCAGCTCGCCTGCAAACTTTGCAGGAAGTGCCTGAGCTGAGCCAAGCTGTGGCGGGCTGAGCCGAGCCCAACAGAGCAGGGCCGAGCTTTCGGGACCCAGGTTTTGTGTGCTGGGGACTGGGTGCGGAGGCGGTGAGACAAGCGTGGCCGTGCTCAGCAGGGCACAGCGCATGTGGCCTGGCTGCTCGGCTGTGGGTCCTGCCGGCGGGGGTCCCCGGGGGCTGAGCATCGGCTCAGGGGCCCTGTGGGGTAATGGGGGCCTGGCGCTGCCGAAGCTGGCGGCAGGGCAGGTGAAGACGGCCCGGGGCGGGTGTGTGTGTGTGTACATGTGCACGTGTGTGTATGTGCACGTGTGCATGCCTGTGTGCCTGTGCACAAGGGTGCCTGCCCGTGTCTTGTACGCATGCCTGAGGCTGCGTTTGTGGTCTCCAAGCCTCTCCAGCCTGGCCAGTTCAGAGCTGCCCTCTGGTTCCTTCACCATCAATAGCTTTACAAAGCTATAGCAGATCGTCTTTTTGCTTATGCATATCTGTAAAAGAGCTGCGTCTGTGTTGCGTACAGCCTTTTTGTAAGAAATACTTACCTTTATACTAAAGCAGTAGTTTCCATTTACCTGTTCTTTCTATCTTCATGTGTCCATAAGGTTTCTGCTCTTTCAGGGCGCTGGGTGTGACACCTCCCCCCAAATGATTGTGCCTTGGGAACATCAGTGCTGCCATGTCCCACAGGTTAACAGTAAAAAGCACTGCTCCTCAGGGTGTTGCAGGGGCATTAGCTTGCTTCTGCTGGCCTTGGACGTTAAAGCCGTTACAAGTTTTTTGTAGTTCTGCCTCACTCACTCAAAAGAAACTTAAATTCGCTATTCAACCCATGGCAGGGTTTAAAAAGAACTCCTGCTATTCATGCTATAAGTTAGTTTAATTGCCAAGGTCAGGAGGAGTTGCAAAAGATAAAGGAAGTGGAAAGAGCAGGAAATGGGGGACTTGGAAGTATGTGACTATTGGTATAAAACCGAGCGTGGTGCCTCTGCTCATTTTTGCACTACCAGTGTGCTGTGATGATAGTGGCTGATTTTGAAAGTTCTAGGTGGATGAAGGCTTCTTCACACTAAGGAGGCAGAGGAATAATTAATTTGTTCAAATTTCATACCTCTGCTCCTTTAGGTTTAAATCCTTCTTAGCATGCACTATGTGATATCTACTCTTCTCCTTTCTCTTTATCCGTGGAGGGTCCTGTGAGGGGAGGAAACAAGGAAACAAGGACTAGCTGGTTACTAGCTGGCTATGGCTTCATGCCTGGTTTGCTGCATTAGAGCATCCCTGCAGAGGCAAATCTGCAAGAGCCCCAGTCCCACTGCGCAGTCCAGGGCTCCTGTGCCACAGATGTGCCTTTTCTAACCCCTTCCCTGGCCCTGCCACGTTTGCTCTGCTGCCCTTTGCCGGTTTTCATCTACACTCACTTTTATCCCATTGGCACCTGGTTTCACAACCGGGTTCGATGAGGACCCGTTGCATCCTGTGAGCAGCCTCTGGACTCTGCTCCTGGCTTGGCTGTCCCTGCCCTGGTTTCTCCCTCCACTTGTAAAGCTTCCCGCTAAGGCACTTTGAAATCTGCATAAGGCATAGACGTTTACATTTATATCCTTTAAAGTTAATATTGCTGTTTATTCTGATGGCAGGTAATTGCTCCATTCCCTGCCGAGATGTCGGCTGCAAAAACTCAAGAGGTTTTCCCTAGGAGGTGAAGCCTCCGTGGCATCCGTTCACCCTGCATTTCTGTGCTCTCTGCCCACAAAGCTTTCAGTAACACGTGTAATCCCTCCTGCCCTCTTGCTGTGATTATAAACTGTTTCCAGCCACCCTGGACTGGGGCAGGAGGCCTTCATCGTGCACTTGTGTTCTCTTTCAGAGCCATCTTTCCTCCTCCTCCTTGTTCCGGCTGCCTTGTGGTGCTGCCGGGGCCTGCCTGCCTGGCAAGTCAGAGCATGTCCAGACCCCGTGGACGAGACGCAGAATATGGCAGAGCTCCTGGGTCTTGGGGACGAGTGCAGGGAGGGGGCTTCGGGCGCTCCTGCACTCGCTGGGTCCTGCCTTGCAGACAACAGGCTGAACCTGGATGTTTATCCTGACGGCTGCCGCTGGTTCCTCCAGCTGTTCAAGGAGCGACGGGGAGAGGTGGTCCAGGTGGAGTTCCTCCGGCTCAGCAGCAACGATCGCCTCCTTGGCGCTACGCTGGGCATCCTTCCTCATCTGAAGCACCTGAAATCTCTGGTGCTCAAAGGTAAATTCCCAGGCCGGTCACCGTGCAACTTTTCTAGATTCAGCTTCTTTTTTTATCCTTCTCTCTGCATCTGCAGGACAAACTGCCCTTGGAATTGTTTTGTTCTAGTGCCCCTTACTACAGCTTTGGCTCTTAGCATTGCTCAGAGCTGCATGCAGATTTCAACATGATACAGCTTCTAGACTCTTATTTCCTTCCTTTGTTTCTACAGCTGCCTGGGGACCGGTTTTTGGAGTCTGGTTGGGTTGATGCTGCATTTCTGTAGCCATTCTCTAAAAGAAGAACATTTTTTTGCACAGCTATGCAAGGAGAGGGGAATTGAAAGGTGTTGGGTTTTTTGGTAAATGTTCAGCCCCTCTTTCATTTTTGGGAGTATAATGAGCTGTCTTTGCTGCGTTCCCATCTGAATCAATCCTAGCTTAATCCTTGCTTAGTGTCAGCGAGTGTAGGTTTAGCAGAGTTCAAGACAGACCAGAAGAGGCTGCTCAACATTTTATCAGAAGTGTGACTCAGGGCGTGCACATAATTTGGCAAGCTGTAATAACTGTTAGACCTAGAAATACTAGATCATTCTTTTACTTTCTCATCTCTTTATTGTAGGAGGATCTCAATACAAATGGTATAATTTCTGTATTAGACTAAATAATTTGCTCTTTGGGAGGTGGAATTTTAAAAAGAAATGAGAGAAAAAAGGGGGAGTTTGTGGCCAGAATTCAGGGTTCTAGCTGAAAACTGAAAAGATTGAGGTTCGTTTCTATATCTGTCACAGATTTCTCATGTGAACAATTTCACTTGTCTTTTCCCCCTTCAGTAAGGTGAGGATAACAGCAATACCTTTTATCAGGCTTGTTTTGTGAGATGCACACACACCCTGAGCATCCTGAAGTGCAATCAAATAGTTTGCTAAGATTTTCTTATGTACGAAGTGCAGTGTGTCTGTTAGTTTGATCGTTCTCATTTTTTACCATTATGCAGCATAAAAAAAAAGTTTGGTGCCCTCTGCTGTATGTGTATACAAGTAGACAACAGTGGAGGGAGAGTAGGAAACGATGAAGAAATGGAGAGCTTTGGAAGTTTCCTTTTGTTTGCTCGACTTATTTTCCATGGGTGCAGCCCTTCTCCAGTTTGAGTGTCACAAGCTGGGGTGGGGGACTTGTATCCTTCCTCCTCTGTGCTGTCTGACCTACACAATACTGAATGACCTGCTTTTTTCCCCCCACATTTTCACTGCTTTCCTCACGTCTACTCTCCAGTCTTGCAAGGGCAGATCTGAGTCCTCAGGGCTGTTCATCCATCAACAGCATGGGCAAAGCCTGGAGGGCAAGGAATGTCTCCTTAGTCCATAAAGTGTTGTGTGTTGGCCACTGGTGCTGGTGGGGAAGAGGTGGGGAAGGAGAGTGGGAGGCTTGGAGGGGTGTGGGCCACCCTGCTGAAGGGTGGTAGATGTGTGGAGTGGCCTGGCTCTTTCTAAGCTTCGACTCCAGATGTGTTTAGCAGAGCTCTACTGGTTGACTGTGGCATCTCTTGATTTCATAACAGGTCTTCACCATTATACCCCTTTCACTGATCAGGAAACTGAGGCAAGGAGCAGAAAACCCACTTCTCTATGAGTACTTTGGAATCAGTGCTGCTCATTGTGATCAGTAACTCCCCATCTTCTGGGTCTCTGTGCTAAGGAGTCTCACGAAAGGCTGGTGCAGTATCCATGTAGCATATTGACCTCTTCCTCCCCTTCCCTCCACACCCAGGTGGCCATGCCAGGGATGAGTTTGGTTCATGTCAGCATGGCTCCCTGACAAGCTTGCCACCAGGCTTTGGGAACCTGAGGTGTCTCACCCACCTGGATCTCAGCTTCAACAGCCTCTCCACCTTGCCCAGCTGCATCCTCCACCTCCCCAGCCTCCGCGTGCTCCTGGTGAGCCACAACAGCCTGGTGGCACTCCCTGAGGACTTCGGCTCTCTGAGCAAGTTGACTTTCTTCTCTGCTATGAAAAATCAGCTGAAGGACTTACCTCAGAGCATTGGGGAGCTGGCAGTGCTGCAGGACCTGGATCTCTCAGAAAATGCTTTGGAATTCCTCCCCGAAGAAGTTGGGAATCTGCACAACTGCACAGAGCTGGATCTCTCTGGGAATCGCTTATCAAGCATCCCAGACTCTTTAGGTAAGTATTTTCTAGGGCAAAAGAAGGACATGGGCTTGCTGAGCTTTTGGTACAGTCTAGGACCCCTGAGGCTCTTGGTCTCTGTCCCCAGAGTTGTTAGCACAAACCGTCTGTTACGTTAGAGCCAAATGGAAGGGATATCCAGAAGAAACATGCTTGGTTCAGTCAGTGCCTTTGAGCATTAACGACTCTCTGGACCACACTTGCTGCTTCTGTGGATCAGCAAGACTGCTAAGATTTCGATACAATTTACAATAGCCGAGGATCTGGCCTGGCTGGTTTTGGGTAGCACCCAGGACTGGAAACAGAAGAGCTGGGGTTTAATGAGATGCAACGTGCTGTCCAGTGTGGACCAGTCCACCAACCAGGCTCTGACTTCTGCTGCGCAGCTTCCTGGCTCTTGGGTCCTGTATTACTTTGTGCCCGGGGTTGTCATCGATGCTGTTACGGAAGCATCTTACATCCATACTCGTAGCTGGGTGCTGAAAAGCAGGGGACAGAGGAGGCTGTGTTGCCTCTCAGCTAATTCCCTGGACCCCTTCATTTTGTGAGCTAAAGAGATGTTGGGCTCTTCTGCTTTTCCCTTATTGTGTGTGTGTGTACATGTGATGAGGAGAGCGGTGGGGGGGTTAGGGCTGACATGCAGTGCAATTAACAGCATGGATGGGGGGTCACTTCTTGTTCTAACCTGCAGCCAATTTGAAGTCTCTGCGGCGGCTGCATCTCCACAGCAATCTCCTGGTGACGGTCCCTGCCTCACTTGCCAGCCTGCCCAACTTGTCCAGACTTGATCTGCAGAACAATTGCCTCCGTGCCATCCCCCCCGAGATCCAGACCTCACCATTTGTGCGCCTCCGAGGCAATCCCTTAGGAGAAACTGAGCCATCCCTCCATGCTGGTAATTGCAAGGCTTCTGCTGCTGTGGGTTCTGCCCAGCTGTTTCCTCTCTCAGCCCAGCATGGTGTGGATGGGTTTGGATTAGAGAAGACAAGCAGGGGGGAATCAGATCAGTATTTATTTGTCTGGAATAATTATTAGGTTGTAAGGATACAGACAGTACTAGTGCTGTTTTTACGAGCCCAAGCCCAGTCTGAAGGGCTCAGTGATCCCTGGAATTGGGCTTTCTAGGAAAGGTTTTACAGTGGAAGTAAAAATGGGAAACGGATCAGGAGAGGCCCCTAAAGGGATCCAGCCTTTTTAGCAGCACCTTTTTAGGTGAGCACCAGTTCTTGGACTTGCTGCATGGCCCTAATTCTGTGGTGGCTCATGCTAGAAGCACAGAGAGCAATAAGAGGTCATTCTGCTGTGCAGTTACCTCCTGCTTTCCTGTGGTTCCCAGGCTGCAGAGGAGCAGCTCTTTGTCCAAGATAAAGGTGATGAATGAGCAGGAATCTGAGCAGGGTTTCTCAATGGTGCTTACATTCACAAGAGCAAGCACTGATTCCCAGGGGTGGCCCCAGGCAGTCAAACATGACCCTGATATCGGCAGGGGTGGTAGATTGAAATATTTTCTAATTCCCCCTGCTTCTGAGTTTTACTGGGGGAGAGTAAGCATTTCCAGTGCATCTTGGGACCCCATGGCCTCTTCCAGTCCTCCTGCTGCTGCTTGATCTGAAGCCTGCTGCAGTGTGAGCAGGGTTCTGTTAGCGACTTCTGTCAGATTAGGATTAAGCCAAAACTGAAATGCAAGTTCAGCCTTTCTTGTCTACCCTGATTTAAGTAACCTCTGTCTCCTCCTCCTACCCAAACCTTCTTACTGCTGCAGATGAATCCAGTGCCAGAGAGCTACGAAGACTCTTCCTTGCATCAGGAGAGGACAGGTAAGCCTCTGTTATTAAGAACTTATATTACAGTGGTGTAACAAGGTCCTAGAAAAGATTGGTGCATGGTGGGTATTGCACGTGTGTATAGGAGTTTATGGCCTCAGTAGGCCAGTCAAACACAAGGTAGGAGATTATTCTGTTGATTTTTGGAGGGCTGAAGTCATTGCACGGTGTCATACATTCATGCATTTCTTCTGGAAGCTTTACTGTCACCTCTGAAGGCTGCAAAGTGGTCCTGGCCTGTGGCATCCATTTCTACTTTCCACCGGGGTCTGCCTCTGACCCTCTGCGGATCTACTTCCGAACCATCGCACCGGACCCTCAGTGGGTAAAGCTGAGACACCATGATGTCCTGCTAAGTAGAGTCCTGGAGCTGCAGCCTCATGGGGTCAAATTCCAGCAGGTAAGGACACGTCCAGGCCACCTCCTGGTCAATCTAACTCTGCAGTAGCTTAGCAGAGTCTTCTGAGAGAGTCTTTTGGGACTTTTGAGACAGCTAGCCCCATAGTGGACCTGACATCTCCTGTCACCTCCTTGGAGGCTGCAGGACAGAGCAGGTTCCTATCTCCTCCTCCACTCCCTGCATACAGGCCGTGCTTTGCCCTCCCCCTTCTTGTCTGCACAGGAAGCCACAGAGCAAAGCTAGGCTTGGTTTTATCCTTTCTATTGGTGTCTCATGGGAATGCTTTTTTGCCAGGAGGTGCAGATCTGGATGCCATGTGCCTCCCCTCAAACCCTTCACCAGCGTGAGGTGGTAGTTCGGACCTTCAGTGGGCAGAGCTGGAGTGATCTGAGAACAAGAGTGGAGCAGAAGAGAAAATCAAAGGTAAGCAGATTGGAATGACCAGTGACACACATTGTTCCTTTTCCCATCTTTGGTTTTGCCCAGCCAAGAGTGAGCCTATTTGAAACATCTCATGAGCTGTGTTTTGACCAGCTCATAAAATAAATAAATAATAAAATTTAGTGGATTTCAGCTCCAGGTTTCCTCTCTCATGGAGGTGTGTCTCCTGAAGGTGATGAGTTGCAGCCTGCCATGCTTCCTCCCTGTTCTAGTGCTTTCATCTGTTCAGCTGTTACTGGCACTTATTTTCCTGCCTTTATTGTATTATGTTATATGCCTATATGTTTTCTTTTCTTCCCTGTCTTCTGTTACAGAAACATGTGGCTCACTGTAGTGTTCTTCACTTCTCTTGGTTCCTCGTTGTGTCTCGACTTGTGCAAAATGAATGCAAAGTGCCAACAGAGGGGACATTGCTCTTTTCTAGCGTGGATCCAAACATCAAAGTGACCTTTCCTCCTGGAGTTACTGAAGAGACTCGCAGTGTCAAGCTGCAGGTATGCATGCTTTAAAAAACAAGCTTTGGTAAGCCCTAGTGCAGCTGTTGTCCCATGCCAAGTAGGGGACCCGAAGGTGAGATGTCCACGTGTCTGACGTGTATGCTTCATGGGCTGACCCATCTCAGATCACCTTCTGTCTTAGCTTCCCTGCCTGCAAAATGGGCTGTGCTCCAAGGTGCCCTGTGTGAGAAAGGGATCCCCTCGCAGCTCTGCCAGTGCTCCCTCCGGCAGATCAGCAGGTAGCTGCTCTGAAGGGATTGCAAGGAGATTTTGCGTCTTTTTCCCTTGCAAAACATACTGAGCCTGGCAGAACAGCTCAGTGAGCGAGATGGGGAGGGGGGGATTATTTATGTGGATCTAATTCTAAAGCCACCCCACTAAAATTAATTGTTCTGTAGAGTTGTTAGGTAGTGCTAAATGCTGTTGTTAATACCTTGGTCTGTCCCAGCTTGCCAGATTGACACCAGTATTAGAGCAGACTTCAGCCAAAGTTCACTGTGCTTCCATTTCTCACTGGGCCCTGAGCTAAAAGCAGCATTTGCCTGCTGGGTGCTGGGGGAACTGAGTGATGCGGGAATTTGGGTGCCTGACTGCTCCGCTCACCATGCTGTCTTCCACGTCCAGGTGCTGCCAGTCTCTGTAGAAGAGATAGAGGAAATCACAGCCGATGCAGGGTGCAGAGCCAGTCCCCTGCTCTGCCTCTCCCAGGACTCCCTAGTGGATTTTCTCAGGCCAGTGCGAATTCAGCTGCCCCTCCCACCTGGGGTCACAGGTCAGTTTATTCCCAAAATTGCCAAAGAGAAATGCCATATGTGGAAAACCATGAATGGCAAGCTGGGAATTTTGTTTGCCTCTCCTGTTAATAATAAAGCTTGCTGCTTTTCCTGCAGGAACAGCAGGGTGTGTCTGCTGAGTGAGTGGTGGTGCAGGATGGTGGGAGCTGAAGGTAGTTCAGGTCCAGCAGACCAGCACTGGGCTTCACAGACCGGCAGCACAAGCTGGGAGAATGGCCTTGGCAAATGGATTTCTCTGCCGAACTGCATGTGTATTTAGAATGCTGGGTTTGGTATGACGGGTTGGAGAGGCACTCCTGCCAGCTGAGGAGATGCTTTGTAAAAGGGCTTTGATTCGTGATTGGGAATAGCTTGAAACAGGTAATGAAGATGCTGCCTCCAGGGGTCTGCCTTCTCTCTCACTTCCTTGCTCATGAATCAGGTGCTGAGCCACTGTAGTTAAAAGTGTACGATCGCACACTAAGCCATCTCCCACTCTGAATGCTGCTATAGACAGCCTCAGCCTTGCCAGGGGTTCCTCTGTTTGCATGCTGAGTACCCTGTGTCTCCTAATTCCTACTTTTTTTGATCTTCCCTGGTTTTCTTGTGAAGAAGTAAAATCTTTTTGGGTGTGGCTTGGCTTTCATTGTAACGCTACCTGGTATTTGTATGTCTGAAGTGCATCAGGATTGAAAAGTCTGTGGGATGTATGTTTAGAAAGAGATAGAACTTAATAACCCTAGATATCAGTAATGGGAATTGTCTAATGAATCTGTTGGTGGAAATCAGCACACTGACAGTTTAAGTCTGCATATTCTGCCAGAATATCCTGGAAGCATTGGGGCAGCCTGATCCTTTTATTGCTCCTCTTCTTTGACCCAAGTTCAGTCCTGGATTCTGAAGAGAAGGCCATGAGACTTAATTTGGTGCTTTTACAAAGTGAATCACCCAAAACTGTGGCTGGGTTTGTATGGCCATGAATAAAGGCTTCTGCTGCATATAGCATCTCTTAATCATTATTGTCTTTAGGGCTAAATTTGGATCGGTCAAGACTGCATCTTCTCCATGGCAACCTGGAGGGCCAAACCTGGGATGACATTACTGGTCAGGTGGTGCTGGAATTCACCCATCTTTATGCAGTGTTTGAAGTCACCCACTTCTCCTGGTAAGTGCAGGATTAGTCCTGAGGAAAAGATGGGATGTTCCTCGGCCTTGCTTTTCCCACACTCTGACCAGGGGTCATGCCATTAACCTTACCTGTTCCCTTTTCCCTTTGCAAGTCAGGCCCAGCTTAGCACTTTGTCTCTACCCATCATTTTTCACAGTCTCATGGGTGTGACGCTGGCTTATCTTCCTAGGCAGGATCCCTCCTTTTTCTTATTTCCTTGTCTGCCAGGTACTGGCTGTGGTACACCACCAAGACCTACATTGGAGGCATTGCCAAGAAAGTCTATGAGCGGCTGCGTATGTACCAGGTGAACTTCATTGCTCTGCAGAGGAAGAAGGACCCCGAGCAAGTCCTGCTACAGTGTGTCCCCAAGCACAAGGTCTGATCCGCTTTGCTTTGCCTTGCTCCTGAGCTTCCTGGGCCTCTCTTTGTAGGATGTAAGGGCAGCAGTGCACCAAATGGTCCTGTTCACTGCCCCAGGGTCATGGCTGGGGTATGCTGTCACCACACTGTGTTGGTAGTGTGATACCAGCTCACTGGGAGCCGGGGGAAAAAGGAAAACTCATTCTATGCAGTGGTGGATGCCATGCAGTGATTTCCTCCCATGTGAACCTTGAGGACTGGGCTGCTAAAATCAGCTGAGCCACAGTAACTGGCCATGTGCATGCTGTTAGCGTCCAGCAAACATGAGGCAAAACATTTTTGCTTAAACTTCAGTCAAAGATATTAAAGTTAGCACGCACTTGTCTGACATGGGCTAGTAGTGTGGGCAGAAGCACTGCTTTGGTTTCAGCTGGAGTGGTTAGAAACGGCACTCTTCCTGATGTTCCTTGCTGTTTACAGTTCAAGCAGTGGAACCTCCTTAATCTGCTTCAATGCAACATCAGGTTAGTTTATGCTATTAGTTTGAGCTAATCTGACCGACTTTGTATGGAAGGAGATGGGAAGCGCTCACGCATTCTCTTCTGCTGTCTCTGCCCTAGGGGTATCGGCCCTCAGCAGGGGGCACCTGTTGCCTCAGATGTTAGCAAAGTAAGTGGGCATCTGTGTTTTTAGAGCATGTACCTTGACAGACAGTGCAGCTCAGTGAGGTGAGGGTTACTTAATCAGACTGTCAGAACTGGGCTGCGTATCCAACTCTCTGCATAATCCTCTTGTCTGGTTGCTCCTTTTTTTCTTTCTTTGTTCTCCTGTATTGAAATGACCTGTGGGCATAAACATCTGTAAGGACTCTTTATATCTTGGGTTCTGGGCTAAAATTGTTTCCAGAGGAGGCAGCAATGGCACTCACAGTGAGATTGGGGCTGTCTGTATTTCTGCCAGGGATGGTCAGGGAGTGAGAGAGAAGATTTACTGTTACAAACAGAAAGAAGAATAGACACCTCGGGTCTAGGCTGACTCTCGCACTGCCTCTGAGACCCCAGGTCTGACTGTGTGATCACAGGCTGCAAAGCCAAAGTGAGCTTTCTGGTGTCCTCAGATGTGTCCTATTGTAGCATGCGGCTTTTTGCAGAGAAAATGTCTTTTAATGGCATCCTTTGAGGGGGATAAGGTAGCAACTAAATCCCTCCCTGTCTTTGAAGGTTTCTAACCTGTTAAAATGATAGAGACATTGCTGAAAATGCTTTTTTAGTGGCAGCTTTGCGATGGCTTATTTTTGTTAGGCCACATAGGCTTTTCTGCTTTTTACTTGAGAAGAGAAATAGGGAAGCCACAGAACTCAAAGCACCACTTCCTTGTCTGTAGTGAATATACCTCATCGCGGTCTACAGCTTCCTCACAAGGGGAAGAGAAGGGGCAGGTGCTGATCTCTTCTCCCTGGCGACCAGTGACAGGACCCGAGGGAATGGCAGGAAGATGTGCCAGGGGAGGTTTAGGTTAGCCATTAGGAAAAGGTTCTTCACCCAGAGGGTGGTGGAGCACTGGAACAGGCTCCCCAGGGAGGTAGTCATGGCACCAAGCCTGACAATATTCAAGGAGCATTTGGTCAATGCTCTCAGACACATAGTGTGAATTTTGAGATTGTCCTATACAGGGTCAGAAGTTGGACTTGATGATCCTTGTGGGTCCCTTCCAACCCAGGAGATTCTATGATCTCTTCTTCACAAATCAAACAACGCCTTACTACCTGGAATAGGAGGGGTGGGTGTTTGTTCATTTGTTTACATCCTTTCCATGTAAAATGGACTTTCCCTGTTGAAGGTGAGTGAGAGGAACATCATGGGCATAGGGAGATGGGTTGGGGGACAGACGGGCTTCAGACCAAACATGGGGTCCTGTGTTGTCATCCTTGTCAGGTGGACCCAGTGCTGAAGAAGCTGCAGGACCGCTATCGAGGACCTGAGCCATCCGACATGGTGGAGATGTTTGAGGGAGAGCAATTTTTTGCAGCTTTTGAGCGAGGCATCAGCATCGATATGGGTATGGTAGTACTGGCTTCCTTTCTGCTCCTACCTCTTGTGCTTCTATAGCCCTAGGCGTGTTTCTGCTGGGGGCTGTACTCCTGCATTGCATTCCTCTCTGTCTCCAGCTTGCCCACTGCTCACAGCAGCCAGTCCATGGACATTGAACTTGTCACATTCTTTGGTCACCTAACTTTTGTGTCTACTTTTCCCTATGAAAGTGCTGTTGGCAGGCTTTCATTCCTCTCATGCTGTTGTAGCCTGCAGAGGGCAATAGCCAAGTGTGTTTATTTTATGACTAATCTGCTTCTGCAGCCAGCTATGCCCTTTTCCTGGCATCTTAGACACCACACTGGAATGCACATGGTGATCTAATTAATGTTGCCCATTTCTGAGAGAACACATATAAAGATGTTTTTTTGGAGAAGGTATTTTTGAAATAATCCAGAGCAAAGAATTCCCCCTAATGGAGCCATTAGAAGAGAAGGAAAGAGGGAGCAGGACCAAAATTCAAGATGATGTTTTATGCCCCAATGTGTCTGGACCTGTTACAGCTGCAAACTGAGCCATTTTCTGCAAAACCTGAACATACAGCTCAGTTTCATTGGTGTAAATTAAGTGCAACTCTGTGAAGAATAATAAAGTGCACTGGTCTTTCAGGGGAGTTCATGAGGCCAGAGTCTGTCCCTGTGTCCTGATTTAGGCTGGACTCTAACTTAATTTCTAGATAATTACATATATGAATGTTGTACCTGATTATATTTTTTTCCCTTTAGCTCTATTCCTATTTCTGCACCCACTGCAGAAACGATGAAGAGATAGGTGACCTATTTTTGTGCATTACAGGATGCTATTGCAGCTGATTCTACCCTCCAAGGGGTAGAATGGACCAAGGATGGGAGGGAAGTGCCAAGGATGGACTTGACTCCATCTGAATGTCTTGCCCTGCCTTGCCTTCTGTTCTTGAACTTGATGTCCACCTTGTGGCCACTCTCCTTTTTCACCTGTAGGACCTGCTTTCTCCACAGCCAGTGTTTTCTGCTTTCCCATGTCACCCAGCGAAGAAGGGGGGGTTACAATTCTTTCAGGCATGAGTAGAAGAGGTAGATAGTAGCATGGAGGCTGCTAGTGGATGATGGGCTGTTGGTCAGGCTTGAAAAGCTGCACACTTTTCTGCACAAGTTGAGTGTTTGCTGCTTCTCTGCACAGATCGCCCCGACTGCGTGGATGGACGTCTCTCGTTTATTTTTTACTCCCACTTGAAGAACATGAAGGAAATCTATGTGACCTCCCCTGTAGACAGGAAAGGCCAAGCTGTAAAAGGCCAGGTGAGCAACCAGTTACACTGACTTTTTGTTTCCTCCTTCATCATCATCATTCCTTTTACAATGCTCCTCATAATAATCTCTGAGCACTGGGCAGGACCCTTTTCCTCCCGTCTTTCCCTTGGCTTTGCATTTCACTGACTAAACCCTGAATAAACAAGAAGAGTAGTCTGGAAGGGCCACTCATCACTCAGCTCTCTGACTTATATTCCTGCCATTAACTCTTGCAGTGTTGGCACTGAGTCCAGCCTTTATGGCAGAACATCAGTGCTCCTCCCAGTTGCACTTAACTGGGAGGCCATATTTATGGACTGAGGATAGGTAAGAAATGCTGAATTCATTCTTTCCCAAACAGAAAAGGCATGGTGCAAACAGGCTGGGCCACTGTGCTTGAATCTGAGCCTCACTGCGTGCTTTCTGTTTGCAAAGGTCTCTTTCTACCGAGGGGCAGTTCCTGAGAGCATCCCTGAAGATGCCAATAGGAGGAGGAAAGGACCAGACTCCCTCTGGCTTGCTACTCTGCCCATCAAACTGCCTGTGAGTTGTGTCCTACAAAAAAATTAATCTAGATGGCATAAGAGCATGGCCTTCCTGCTCAGCTAATTTTGTCTTCCTCAATGAGAATGGATGCAATGAATGACTGCAAGAAATGGCTGCCCAACCATGTCATGGTGGAGATTTCTCACTCCTCATGAGCTCTTCTGAGAAGAGAAACATGAATAGCTGGGAGTGGTCTCCATCTCTCCTGCTCGTCTTGCCTGTCAAGCACAGGCTTGTTGGATGGGTGGTCAGAGAGGGTGGATCCTTTGAATGAATGAGGGGTGTAGAACAGGAGGAAGCTCACTGCAATTCAGGGAAATGTCTGTTTTGTTTATACATTTCTTAGTCACACAGCTCACGCAGCAGGAAAAAAGGTCTAGGATGAGGTAGTTAGGTTGGATTTGAATACAGGCGTTGAGTATAAGTATTCTGGTGTGAGCCACTGGCCTTTAAAGGCTAGGCTGTATGTTACAGTGAGAAATGCAACTTTCGCTTATGGAATTTAATTGATTTTTGAGAAGCTTAAAACAATAAATACCCTTGTAGGCTGAATGCTTCCCTTCAGATCATGTGCCATGATCTCACATCCCTTTTTGACACATGCAACCTCAACTACAAATCTAGACTAGGTGCTTTCTTACTGCTGAGACAAATATGCTTTGGGGAGATGGTTCACTGAAAAACGCTCTGTAAAGACAAGAAAGGAAATTTCCAGTGTGAGCTATGACTGTGAACACTATGATTTGATATTTTTCAGAGGCAGTGAGCATTGCTGGTCATTGCCAGTGTGAGTGCTCCTTGCTTCTTACAGCCTGACTCTTCAGCCCCAAGATCTTCCTTCCTCCCCAGTAGGAGGAAGGAAATTTCAGCGTGGAGACTGAATGACCAGACACTGTCCTCTACAAAACCAATTTGTTTAGCATGTTCTCTCTCTCTCTTCTCTGTGACACAGCGATTGAAACCCCGCTGGGGTGAGAACCCCAGTCCCCTGAATGGCTTCTGCTTCCCTCCCTTGAACCTGGGCAATGCCGAGACTGGCTACCTGACACAGGCAAACCTGCTGAGCATTGCCAGGCGCGTGGGAGCTGACTGGCAGAACATCGGCCTGAACCTGGGCTTGTCCTATCAGCAGATTGAGCGCATAGGATACAATAACAGGTAAGATAGGACACAGTGATCAACAGTGATGCATTCTATCTATCTATCTATCTATCTATCTATCTATCTGCAGTGTAATAGTATAAATTAATGCTTGGCTGGTTGAAAGTTTTCCCACTGGAATTGTTTCACTGGATGAAAGATAGGTTGACTAATGGTTCTTCTCGAAACATTACCTTTTTTATGGAAAACTGATTATTTTCTCTTGCCTTTATAAAACAAAGCTTTATGTTTAAAAAACAAAATTGGGAAATAACAAACCTGATGAGCTTTTGTAGTTCAGATGAGTCACATTCCTGTTTTGTTCTGTGATCTGGATTCCTGGCCAGGCTCCATCTCTGACAATGAGCAGTGGTCTATGGCATTAATTGTGAATATCATCTTTATTGAAAAAGAGCTTGTGGTACGTCATGGGACATGCAGTCTGACCAAAAAGCCAGAGCAGTAGGAGGCAATGAGACTTGTTATGACCAAACTACTGTTCCTGTGGGGAATTTACATTCAAAAGCAGAATGCTTTAATTTGATATTTCCATTAGGAAAAAAATTTCTAGAGAGATTTTAGCATGGGAACTGCAACTCCTGTATGATGGGTGGGGAAAAGGCAGGCCCACTGAGTGCTTTGTGTGTCGGGATGGCTTCTTTGGGGCTCCAGTAATGGGCTAGGACTCAGGTAAGGCCTCTTTGGGTTGCCAGTCAGGAGAGTGTGTTTGTTACTTCTGTGCTTCCTCCTTTCTTTAGAGAGGACCTTGATAAGCAGATCCTGGACATGCTTTTCTCATGGGCTCAGCAAAACTCGGAGGATCCTGACTGTGTGAACAAGTTGATTACAGCCATGAAAGAGAGTGGCCGCCAGGACATTGCTGATGAGGTCGAAACCATCGTTGAGCTGGGACGGCAGAAATACAGGGATTCCATCCGCCGGGTGGGCTTGGAGCAGGAGAGCAGCACTGAGGACTCTGCAACAGCTATGATGTAGCACCTAGCAGAAAGAACTGTGTTTCATATGGGGTCCCTCTGCGTACCCGGAGTGACAATGTCTTGGGGCTGCTTCCACCTCAAGCGCCAGTGTCTTCCCGAGGAGCTGGTCATTGATGTACCTGTGAGCAGACTACTGAGCTCTCTTGGGTCTATACTCACATGCCACTTCTGCCAATCCCAGGCAGTTTAGAGTGCATTTATGAGCCTTTTCTCTACTTCCATTTCTTGACCGTGAGCTTTAGATTTCAGAAACATGGAGAAATTCAGAGACTGAAGTGTCTGTCAGTTGAGTAGTGGCTAAAGTAGCCTTTAATGAATTAATACTCATGTTACATATATTTATTTATAACTTATTCCTGAAACTATGTTCTGCTGGAAACACTGGGTGTGAGCATTTAGGTCTGTTTGTGCTCCAGTGCTTGATGGGAAAGTGGAGGTGCAGTCGTGTTATGAAGGCCTGTGGTGCTGTGGGGACTGTTCAGCTATTTCTGTTAATGATGTGTTTTGCTCACATGAAAATGTGAACTGTATTCCCCATGAAAATGTTTTCTATTTTCTGCCAAATCTCTTCCAGTTCCCTCAAGCCCAAAACAAAACCTAAGTATTCGTGGGTAAAAAAGAAGAAACTAATTTCTAGCAAAATTGCTCTTGTTTTTTGGTTTTGTTCCAAAAGATATTTTGGAACAAATAAAATTTCACGTTGTCCCTAGGCTGCTGCACCTGCCAGGCTTTTTAGATGAGACCTACACACTGCTGGTCTTTGACAGAGTTCCAGTTTTATTTTACAAATAAGTAAAAATCCATAACCCTGCTGTTCTGGGAGAGAATCTAATTTAAGTGAAAGTAAAATTTCCCTTGCAATTTCAAAGGGATATTCTTCACATCCTCCCAGTGAAATATGCACATGCAGTAGTGAAGGTGTGACCCCTTGTGAAGTTTGGTGAAAAGCATGACTTAAATTTGCATTTTAAAAACTGGTCTGACCAGCTGTGAAATAGGTATTGTTGTGGGACTGGCATGGACTGTGCTGAGCTAATCTCCCAATTTTGCAGTCTGAACATCTTGTATAAGGCTGGAAGTGTTTATTGCTTTTTAACTGCTCAGTCACTGACTACTGAGGTGCCCTTCTCTTCCTGTTCCCCGTCTCATAATGGGCCTCAACTAATGACCGACTAATGACAGTGGGAAATTTCATGCAAGCTTTTTGAAAGACTACTGTCATCTACGTAAATTCAAGTCTTTCAAGACAGGTTTGGATTCAGCATATCCCACTCTCTAAGCATTATTTAAAGGGCTGTTCTCAGTCTGAAAAACAAAAGTCTGTATAAAAATGCCAGGTTGCAACACCCAAAGTCAACCTGCAGCTGCAGGTCTGAGAAATCCTGGTGTTTTCTTCCCGCTGTGAAGAATTATCAGTGGTTTCCCTGATGCTGTGTTTCAGACCTGCCATCAGTACTATTGAAAGAGAGGCATAAAATCATTCTGCTTTTTTTTTTTTTTTTGAGACCATTCTAACATCTCAGCCCACAGAGTGATTAGTGTCCAGTCCAGAGCAGTGGGCAAGGACTTGCAGACTTCAGCTGTCACCTTGGACCTAGGGACTTCCTCAGATCTGATTTCTTAGGCCATGCTGCCCCTCAAGTCTCATGTTGGGTTCAAGTCAGCAGCTCTCTTTGGAATGTACATTTTCTCTGGTAGTCTGTGTCATATGTTCTTGTCTGTAATTTTGATGTATACCAATGAGGTATTTGTTCTTTCCTCCAGTTTTGGAGAGATGCATTTGGGCATATTGCTCTCACTGGGAATAAAATAAGCACTTAACTGTTTCATAGCATGGTCTGCTAATCCATAAATGCCTTGAGGTGTAGACAGAGCCAGGTCCCTTTAAACCTGCTGGCAGAAAGACACAGATGAGCTTGGCCATGCTGCACATAAATGGGAGAAGAGCTTTTGTTTGGATACTGCTGGCTGCAAAGCGCAGAACAGACTGCAGTTGAGTTAGTGGTATCCCCGCAGCTTGGCTTTGCTGCAGTGGGGCTAAGGTGGGAAACAACATTAGGGGCATGGGTTTGACTAGCTGAGCGTATGCCTAGGGCTCAGGTGAAGCAGGTCTAGGGAGCAACAAGGCTAGTCTAGAGGGGACAGTGCGTAGGCTTAGCCTGGCCTCCAGCAAAGGTGCAGGAGGCTTTTGGCTAGGCAAAGCTAGGGTAAGGAAGTCTACAGGTAGCATAAGGTAGCATCCGTAGCTACAATGGGATGAAGCTAGGCTGCACTTAGCTTTCCGTTTGTGACAGCCAGGCAACAGCTGAGTTAGGCAATACTGAAATAACGGCTGGGTAGGCTGGACTCTATGGAGGGCTCATCCAGGCACCGGCAGAGCTACAAGTCTTCCAGATAACAGATAGATCGGGCTAGGAGAGAGGGAAGTTAGTGCTAGGTGTTTCGGTTACTGGAGGTATGGGCTACAACCAGGCCAGGCGACAGGAGATACCAAACCTTAGACAGTATCATCAGTAGAACAGCTCTTCTGGATTTGGGCCGATAACTTAAGTAAAGTATTGTTATCTCCAGTCTTTCACTGCCGAGTGGTAGCCGCTGGGCTGGGCCGCCTCGCTGGCATCTGGTTTTCTCCTTGCAGTGACACCGAAGCAAGCTGAGGATATGGAGGTGCTGGCGGGAAATCAGAGCAACCATCTGACTGCTCTTTCCTTCAGCTGACTCGGCAGCAAATATTTGAGATGGATGAGAGTCAACGGAAAGCATGTTATTTTCAGGTGTGTTGTCTTTATCAATAATCTCTTTGAGGCACAGTAACTCCTTCATAAGCCTGTAGTTGCTATGGCCAGGAAACGCTGATTACAGTTGCAGTAGGTTGTTGAAGCAGCAAAAAAAACCCCAATGTGGCATTTATCTTTTGAATCAAAAGATTGCTTTCCTTTCTGGCTTCTTTCATGAATTCATCACACACTGGAGTAGTCTCTTTCCCTTTCCAGCTATCTGGCTTTTCCTGGTGCCTATTAGGCACCTTACAGTGTCCTACTGATGATCTGGCAGATTTTGTGGTTTTTACTGTGCATGATCCTGATGCATCCAAAATTCCCCCAAATAAATTTCAACCAGGAAAAGCCTCCTTACAAAAAAAATTAAAAATAAAGGGAGAAATTGTTCAGGAGTGGGAACGGGTTTTTTCCTCCTTTTTTGACTGTAACATCTATACCTCTTTAACTCTCATAATTAAACCCTTTTCTACTTCATAAACTTGCAGATCTCCAGCAGAAAGACCAAGTGGCTCTGGGTGGTGAACAGCATGTTTCCCACATACCACTCCCACCTCCACTTCCAGATTCTGCTAACCACGACAGTCCTCTAGCTGCCAGGAGACAGATTCACGTAAGATGCTTCCAGCCCCTGCAAAGATTAATAAAAGAAATGGCTGAGAAATGAAAGCACAGGCAAAGCTCAAATCAGTTTATTAATTCTATAAAAAACACGAGGAAAGCCTGACTATATCCTGCAGGGGGTTAAACTGTTTACACCGTCCCGACAGTAAAATGCTGTATAATTCCCAGTAAAAGACCTGAAGGAAATATGAACGTGGGAGGGAGCCTGCAGGAGCTGTGTTCAGTTTGTCTGTTTACTGTGGCCAAACAGCAATACTGTAAAATTCAGCACATCCATAGGATTGCTCTGATAAGGGAAAGGAGATACCTGTGGTGCATTGAGGACTGGATGGTTCAGCCATGAACTTGATACAAAACTGAGGGAGCATTAGAAGATACCGTGCCAATTGATAAGATTTCCTGCTGTTTGGTACCCTACAGCATCCATACTCGGCAGTGTCATGCTGCTGTTGCTTTTAAAAGGGAAAGGAAATCTGATAGGCCGTAAATTCACTGTTTTCCCCCAAAAGGAGGATCGCTGCATGTTTTCAGCCTTTAAAGCCAAGAGTAGCTTTCACTGGGAAAGGTGTGAGGCTGGTTTTCAGACACTGGTGCATCAGAGCCCCAGCCCAGGGCTGCCTCGAGGTGAGCCCACCATGCTTATCAGTTTTATGTTGTTACAATGAAGAAAACAGCCTTCGCTACAATTAAGCCTGTGTCCATTTCCTGAACTCCACAGAAACAAAGTGTATCTTCTTAAAGCACTATTTTTCTGTAAATCTGCATGGCTTGAAAATCCACGGGGAGAGTTTGATGCTTGTTCCAGTTCTCAGCTACCTTGAAGGAACTTGGTGACTGGGAACTGTAGAAACGAGGTAGACACCATGACAATGGAAAGTTTAGCCTCTACCTTTCCCGCCTCGCAGTAGGTCTGTAGGTTGAACCCATGCAGAAGGTTGATTTGGGAGGCTGGGACTAAGATCCTTCCTCCTGGTTTGCTCATTGAACACCAGTGCAGTTCTTGTCTTTTCCAGACGGGAGATAGTGGAACTGGAAAATGTGCAAGGGGCAGGAAGCATGCTCAGAGATGAGTGCTACAGAGTATTTTTAATTCTTTTTACAGCAGAGTATTACATCTCTTGGGAAAGGATGAAGATAGTGAATAGATGGTTGCCATCCACTGTTTCTCAACTAGATGGCACCAAATGAAATAATCAAACATCACCTGCAAATAAGCAAAAGGAGGTACTTTTTTCCCCAATGTGCATAGTTCTGACGCTGACTCGTTGCTGTGAGATGTTGGAGGCCAAAATATAAATGTTGTGTTCAGAAAGTAATTGGTTAAATTGATGGGAAAAAGGTCCTTTAAAAAGCAAAAGAATACAGAAAGCTGAATGCATTCTCACGTGGAAGGAGTGAGAGAATGGAGCTGCCCTTCTGAGGCAGGAGATGAGTAAGACAGCAGCAACAGAGTATGTGGAGAAACAAAGCAGGCACAGGAGGCAGATCAGACATCTCTACTTGCTTTCTCTAGAAAGGTAAGACAGCTGCAAGTCTTGCTTCTGCTGAAGCTGAAGCTGCCCTGTGGATAAGGGGAGACCATGCTTGCATGGATTGGAGGCGGCTGTTGCCTGGACCCCTCCTCAGAGCCATGTGGCCGAGCTTCACTCCTGGATTGAGAATTTCAATGGTGACCCATAACAAAACAGGGAGCACTGCCCTGGGCATGTTAAGCTTGAAAACATGTGCTCTGCCTTGTTTTCACTGCATCTCAGCAGAGAGCTGCAGCTGGAGGTATCTCTGGGCATCTCCTGGCTGGGCAGACAAAGTCCCATGCACTGGGTCACTGCTGTCATGTGCTGGGTCACGAGGTGGAGCCACATCTTGGGGGAGGCCCTGGGTGGCCATCAGATGCTAGGTAGCAGGAGGCCACCAGGGAATATAGGTCGGTCACAGGGGATACGGGACAGCCTCACATGTCACAGAGAAGTTGGGCAGGTCTGATTTAGCTAATGGGACATGACAGCTGTCTGCAGACATTTAGTGAGTGACTTGGGAAAACAGTAAGCTAATATTCCTCATCTTTTAGTTGCTCAAGCTGCTTTAAGTTTCCAGGCTTTCACCACCCTGTCAGCCCTCTGCTTGAACCAGCAAGGGTAAATCTTGGTATTTCTAATAAAAACACAAATAGTTTGAGAAATTTTTGAGTTTTCTTCCTTCCTAATGCAGAAAACATTTTTTCCTGATAAAAAAAGGTACCAGGGTGCTGCAAGTCCACCCATGGGACAGCTCCAAGGCAGCACCAAGAGCTCAAAGCTTTGGGTCTGAACAGGAGGTGATACACAGTGATCTGAGTAACTCCAGATGTGTCCCAGCCACACTGGCTCTGCCAGGTCTCTGCCACGGGCCAGGCCTGGTCTTCTGGAGGTGTTTAGCATCACCAGGTTTAGAAACAGCAAATCTGCACGTCCAGGAGAGAGTGGGGCTCGTGCACGGGGGGGCTGCAGCCCCTGTGGGGATGCCCATCTCTCTCCACCCTGTGAAGAAGGGACCCGGCTGATGAACCTGGGTGGCTAGGCTTCTAATTATGCTTTGTTGGGCTGATGAAGAGAAGTTTTAGATTACAGTGAGAAGTAGGGACAGGAGAGCTGGCCGAGGGAGGTGGTAATAGGATAGCTGGGGGAGGACATGGGCTTAGGTATGAATCTTCGCCTTGATGCTTCTTCAGCCCAGTCCTCGGAGGATTTCACTCCCTCTGGAAGCAGCAACGGCTCGGGACAAAAGTTTTTGGTTTTCTTCTCTCCAGGTTGGAGAAAAAGGAAATCCTTGTGATTCTTAGCTTCTCCCCAAGGCCAGGGCTGAGAACAAGCACAGGTTGTGATGCTGGTTGTAGCTGCTCCCTCCCAAGACTGCAGGTTACTGGCTCCTGGGGCCTGGCACATCCTTCATGCGCTGCAGAAGCATCAGGCTGAGTGACAATCCTGGCAAGGCTTTCATCCTCGTACATTGAGAGGAGCAAGAAAACACAATGTCTCCCCCTCAAAAATCCCTTACAATAGATGATTTGGTCGCAGCCTGGGCAGGGAAAAGAAGATCCTGCTGCTTAAACAGGCTATTTTGTGACAACTGCTGTGCATCAATGATGGCTGGAGGGCAGAGGCAGTCACAAATGTCATCAGCTTTTTGGGGTCCCAAAATAACATGGCCTTGAAGGAGCTGGTGGCAGCTCTTGGCAAGGCAGCGAGCCCAGGAAGCCATGACTCTCCCTTGTGGGTCAGGCCATTTCATTTTCACCCACAGCAGGATGGCAGTGACCTTGGTGTCCACTTCACCCTCCAGCCTGGCGGCATGGAGCCATCCCACCTTTCTGCCCCTGAGAAACAGCAAAGTGGGTTAATGCAGCCCCAAATTTCCCTTTGGAAATCGCCTTACCCCTGTTTGGCATTGCTCGGCTGCACAGCCCAGGGAAAGAGAGTGGTGCTCTTTACCCTTCAATACCCCATAAATCCAATGCCACCTCTGCACGGGGGCAGATGTGGATGGTGGGATGCTGTGGGGCAATTTCTCCCTGGGACGAGGCGGTAAGCCCTGCTGAAAGGCTCCTGTGGTGATAGGCGGCTGCAGATGCCGGCTCCCTGCCAGCAGCTGTGCCTGGAGTGGGATGTGGAGGCCAATCTCACAGCCAAGGCAGCACCATTCATCGGCACTCAATAAACAAAAGTGCCTTGCTGTTTTATCCAGGAGATAAGCGTGCAGGGCATGAGATTGCTTTCCCTTGTGCTCTCTGTGCTGTACATGGGATCCTGTGTTGGCCACCAAAGGAGCCAGGGCACTGCTGCTGTGGGACATGCTGTGGACAGGCGTGCAGGAACGTGGGTTACTGGGTGTCAGGCAGCCCTGAGGCTGGAGCCCCATGGATGCTAGGCATGGCAAGATGTTGGTGCTTACTGGACGTTGCCAGCCCTGCAGGGCATGTTGCAGGAGCTGGGCCATTTTGCGAGCCAGCTCATCACACGTTACCTGTTAGCACTCCAGGGTCAACCCTGCGGCTCTAAAAGTCACTTACAAAGGGAAGAAAATGCTACTTTTATGCCTTTTTGGCTTCTTGATGATCAATGATGGAAGCCTGAAAGCTTTTTGCTTGTTTTTTTCTCAGAGATTAACATTGCCATGCCTTGATTTCCCTGCTTTTGCTGGAGAAAAGTAGCTGGAGAGTTTGCTGGTGGGAATTGAGGAACACTTCTGTGCTTTGAGCATCAGGGACTTTCCTCCTGCTATTATTAGGCATTTGACTCAAACAGCTACTAAGAAGATGTCTGCAGCCTCCTTCCAAGGAGTGATGGCTGGAGGGCACAGACAGACCATGTACGCTGGTTCACCTGTGTGGTCTTGCAGCCTTGAGCTCTCAGGGACAACAGAGCTGGGCTTGGGGTAGAGCTGTACCCTTCCTGCACCCCCTTCACTCTCTGGCTGCATCCACATCCCCTCTCACTTCTGTAATGTCAAGTGTCCGCACAGAAAATGAAACCAGACCCGCTGGGTCAGTGGTTTCTGGGTGATTCCTGGCATCCAGGCCGATGGCCAGCTGTGAAGCTGTTCATTTTATTCATACCGTTTGGCTGTACTCTCAGCAGTCAGATGCTGGATGCCTCTCCTATCACCTCTGTGCCGTTACCTTTGGCAAGCCATCCTGTGGTCCCAATGGAGAATGAGATCAGGCTCAGTTGAGATTGATTTTTCCAGAAAACGATGTTGATCGGTCCTAATTGTATGTTACTGCCTCTTCAATCTTTATCAGTTAAATCATCTACCAGCGCTCTGATAATCACGTCCAGGATGACCACCATGCCAAGGGAGCAGTGACCAAGCTTGCCCGATTTGGCTTTTTTAAGCGTTGGTTTAATACCTACACTCATCAGGCGCTTGGGGATTTCAACAGCACTCCACGATTTATTAAAACAGAAAGCAATGCAAATGGGGAAGGAAGGTGAAAAACATGACCTCGTGAAAGGCTCTTTCTTTGCCAGCAGACTGAACTTGACCCATGTCCTTGGCAGGGCTAAACCAGCCCACGACCTCTCTGGCAGCCGGGCTGAAAGCAGCACAGGATTTTGAGACTCATAGAGGGGGAGCTTTGTGACAAGCCGAGCACAAACCTGGTATAATGCTCCCATGTGTGCCATGATGACAACATTGTTGTCTCATACAGGAGGTCCTGAGCTCTGCTCTTCACCTTTTATCAGACGCAGACATTGCTACTTTTGAAGCTCCACTTTGTACCAAACTGTTTTAAATCTCTCTTGTGCCTGTCAGAAGAAAAAATTTCTGTCTGAGAGCAGAGGAAACCTTGACAACCTGGCACTCACTGAATGCAAACTTTCTTCCTCTGCTTTTTTTTATCCCCTCTCTTAAAGGCTGCTGGAAGAAATGGGTCCTTTGCGCCATGCAGGTTACAAAGAGCAGTTGTTTTTATGCATCAGAACCAAAAATAAAAATGGGTGATTGCAGTCCTCTTAAAACTCAGCACAAAGCCGGACAGCGTTAACCTTTTCTTTGCCAGAGGATGGTACTGTCCTACCTGCACATCTATGGGAAACCACGTTATGATAAACGGTAAAATGTATCCCCTTCAATCCATGCCGAGTTCAGTTCAGCTGTTGTCTGAGCTGGTACAGCGCTGTGAAACCCACCAAAGCCTTTGCAAAACAGGGCAGAGCAGGGACCCGCCACCACCAAGGAAGGGTTGGGAAGGAGTTTTGCAGCTGGGGAGTGGGAAGGGGTGACTGCAGCTCCCCCGTGCTCTGTTTCCCTGTTCCCCAAACTGGGGGACCCCCGTGTCAGTGCCCGCCAGCGCTTTCCCAAGGACACAGTGGAGACAAGGCTACAGGGTGGACAGACTATGCCAGTGGCTCCCTGCCCACAGCACTTGCATTTTGCTCCTGTGATGGATGCCCATCCAATACACACCGAAAAAATGGCCGTGGTGCACAAGTCTCCTTCCTTGGTCAGGTACCACCTTTCCAGAGTGAGCTTTGTCACCTCCTGTGCTGTATCTTCTCATGTTTTGCCCAGCCCAGGTTGAAAAGTGCACAAGCTGCTCCCTTTTTCACCTACATCCAACTCATCAGCGTTGGCTTCTGGTGCTTCACTGACCTCTGGTTTACTTCTTCTTCTCACCTTGGGTTACAGGTCCCTGACTGTGATAACAAGCTCCTCTCATTTTCAGGTGTGTGCACAACTCTGATGTTTCTGGGCTATTCATCATGACCCCATGTAATTGTCGCTTCTCCCGTATACACAATGTCCTCATTAGCCTGACACGCTCCACCATCCTGGTAGCTGCTCTTCTCTGATCATCTCCGATTCATTGCACAGGCTGTGTATTCATGCTCTGCTGGCTCCCGTGAGCCTTTGGTGCAGAGCTGGTAATGCCACGCTCGCTGCATCTGTTATAGCGTAGTGCCTGGTGCACATGAGCTGTGATGGATGCTCTTATAGGTGTATTCCCCTGGAGATCTTTCCCTCTTTCCTTGGTGGTGTCACACCCGTGGGCGTCATGCCAAGAGGCACAGAGATCTGGCTGGCTACTGCCGTCCTCCTCGCCTTCTTGCTTAGTTTCCAAAGCCCACTGAAATGGTCTCCGTGGATGTTTTTGTGCGAGGACTCAGGCCCCACTATGCTCCTGAAACCACGACAGAGCCTGTTAAACCCAAAAGCGATGCCCGCCTGTGGCCTAGAGGCTTTCCAGCAGGGCAGCACAGCACGGTCACCCAACCGACCACAACCGGCTTGGTCTTTATTTTGAAGGTAATGAGGGATTTATTATTTTCCCTCCATTTTCACTTGCCCCGTTGTTCCACCCGCGTGCTGCCTCGCCAGGTGGCTGCAAGATGGCTGACGGGTGGTGTGAGGGAGAGCGCACCCCGCCCTGCGGTGGGGCGAGGGGTGTTTGCTGTCGGAGGGGAGGGCAGGGCTACGGGCACGGCGGGACACCCCCTTTCCACCCGTGGCTCTCATCGCCTGGGGACGCTGCGCCCCGGGGAGGGCCCAGGCCGGGGGAGGCCACGGCGAGGCCCGGCC
>WAAD01024158.1:177017-241775 GCA_013389945.1 Fregata magnificens | reverse complement strand
TGGCCCCCCCGTGCCTCCCTCACCCCGGGGCTGCGTGCTCCCCTGGCCCCCCTGTGCCTCCCTCACCCCGGGGGCTGCGTGCTCCCCTGGCCCCCCTGTGCCTCCCTCACCCCGGGGGGTGCAGGCTCCCCTTGTCCCCCACTTTCCCCCTCTCACCCCAGGGGTTGTAAGCCCTCCCGGCCCCCCACCTGCTCCCCTCACCCTGGGAAGTGCCGGTCCCCCCAGCCACTCCCCTCATCCCAGGGGTGGAGGTCCCTCTGCCCGAATTTGGGGCCGGAGGCACAGGTGCCCGTGTGTCAAAGCCAACCCTGGGGGAGATCACCCCGTGCTCCCCGTGGTGCTGGGGTTGCCCTTGCCAGGCGTTGGGGGCTGTAGCAGCATCGCCCTTCCTCTCCTTGCCTGCGTCGGGGAAACTGTGGGTGACACGTGTGTTGTTTCAGCCGTGCCCTTTAGTGCCCCTGGAGCTGCTGCTTTTTATATCGAAAGCGATTTGCACATTTCTGCGGGGCTTCTGATTTCTGGGGTGATTTGTAGGATTGTAGCCTCTGGCTGCTCCGGTCGCAGGGCAGGGTCCGGCATCTAAGCCCCTCTGAGCTCCTTCCAGGCTCTCCGAAGCCAGATCTGTGCCTCTTTGAGGTAGGTCAAGGTTATTGTGCTCTTCCTCCCGTGGATGTGGAACATGGACATGTGGATAGGCTGTGGGATTTCCTCAAGGTCACCCTGGGAATTGGACCCCAAGCATCCCCTCCTCTCTTGCTGCACTCTCCGGAGCTGCAGGACTCCTGCTCGGTGAGGGCGCAGTCGTGGAAATTGGATTTTCCAGTGCCCTGGGCCTCTCTCCTGCAGGGCTTCTCAGCTTTTAGTTTCTACACCTTGCCAGGCTGTCAGAGTAACAGACGTCAGAGCAGGATCCCAGATATATTTATTTGGCCTAATATCTTTTAGATGTTAGGTGTTTACAGTTAAAGACTGGATGTTTTTACCACAGCATGTTCATCTCCAAGAATCTCACTGCCATTAGGATCTGACCTCTCGTTGCGTGGCAGCTGATGCTGGGATTGTATCTGCAGTGATTTTGATCACTGCAAGTCACCGTGGGTTTGCCTCTCAAGAACTCGCTTCTTGGCAATGGCAAGTAAAAGGCAATCAAACTAGAGTGGTATTTTGCTGATAATGATGTATCGTGTGGGACTCTGATGGCGGTTGTCTTCTTGTCCTCAGCTTGTGTTTTGCTTTCCAGGCTGTTATAAATAAAGGTACAGATGAGGCCTAATAGAAGGAGTTACTCTAACCTCTTCACCAGAAAATAAACACACATGAGGATTTACCCCTTTTAATGTCTTGCCTGTAGGATTTTTAACTGTGCACTACTGCTTCTTCTTGTCATTCACACAGGTACAATTTTTCTTCTGGTGCTGTGCCCTTGGGCTTAATTTGCTCATTGAGTGCCCGTCATAGTAAGGAGCATTATGTTTTGACAGCAGTAGTGATCGGTGGCAGAGGTGGATGTCTGAGCTGGAACAGGGAGCAAATCTGTGTCGTAAATTGGAGCCCGGCACTGCTCTGAAGGAAAGTCTGCAGTCTTGTTTGATGCCCAGCAATCTTGTTAATGTCTTACTAAGATGCCAGGGGCCTAGAAGATCCTCCTACTGCCGTTTTAAGAAGGGGTAGTGTGCTGTATTAAGTTACTAGGAGGTAGAAGGCCCTGACAGGCTGTCAGTGATATTTGCATCCCTTTTCCTGCCAAGGTTTACATTAGTGAGCCAGACAGGGGGAAATATCTACCTGGCTGGCCAAGGCGACAGCTGCCTGTACACGTGGAAGCAGCCCCCCTGCTCGCTTGTGCATCACGTTTTGTGTTGTAGGTCTCCGGCAGGGCAAAGGTGTGATGGAGAGAAGGGACCGAGATGCAGTGGCTGGGGTTTGGTGTGCCTTGAAGCCTGGGTACCATGGGGATTTGCAGCTGTGCTCTGCTGAGGGTGTTATAATGGGGAAAGTCTCGCTTAGGAGCTGTAAGCATTTCATGTGCCTACACAGTTGTTCTTGTGTAACTGTTGTCATGCTGAGAATTGTGAAATAGTAGGAAGGAGAGAGTTTCTGGAGTAGGGCAGCAGCATTTTTAGGTAGGAAAATGTTGTGCTGTGTTTAGCAAGAGTGAAACACATCTAGATCCAGCACCCCTGACCGGCAGCCCAGTTTTGCAGATTCCCCTAAGAACAGCTTTTCTGTGAGGGGTAAAGCCCGATCTAGGGAACATCCTCATTGCAGCATATGTGATGACCGTGCAACGCTGTGAAAATAGTTAATTATCCCTGCCACTCTGGGTTTTATCTGAATAATCTGCAGCCAGGAGGCTGTAAAAGGAGTGACTGATGAGTTGCTCCTTCTCCCTCTGCAAGGAGCGCCTAGGTGTGGTGTAGGGCTGTGTGGTCTCCATCTCCGGTCCTCTAAAGGGCTGGGCTTTGGGTTTGCTGCTGGGCTGGGAGTTACTTGTTTTACAGATATTGGCAAACCTCTGGATTCTCTTTCACTCCACTGTGGAAAGAAAATGCTCTTGGAGGGCAATAGCCAAATTCACAGTAGCTGCTGGAAGGTGGTATGTCCTTGTGAAATTTGGGAGGTGAAAGGCTTTTGTGGCGAGAAGAAAAATTTAGCAGCATTGAATGTAGCTGCAGAGGGACTTGTGACCCTTGGTGCCATCCCAGCGCGATGCTTTCTTTTGTCACTTGATCCCTGGGCTCACTTGGGGGCAGAGAACTGCAAATGTTTTGCACTGCCAACTTCCCAGTGCCAGCAAGATGCCCTGCGTGGGGTGTATCTCTTAATGGGCTGTTTCTATCTGCCTAAAATCATATTGTGCTGCCAGAATGACATAAAAGAGCTTTGAACTAGGCCCCAAGGGGGAAGGAAAAGGGGTGGAAAAATGCAAAGTATTTTTGTTTGGTTGTTAGGAGATCCTGCACTGGGGAGATGATGTGTAACCAAACCGGGTTTGGAATGGCTGCGACAAATGAGTTTCCTTGTGATCCTGAGTGCTGCAGTTCATGTGCCCTATGAAGGGAGTTTCTGCAGTTTTCCCTTTTCTAGGCTGTTTCAGAACAGAGAGGCGTTTTACCTAAGCTTGCCTTGTTCCTGGTTGTCTTTTTTCAGAGTGTTTTTTTTTCCCCTGTTGTTTTTTTTTGTTTGTTTTGTTTTGTTTTTCCCCAGAATGAAGTTTCTACACAGCTGCTTGCAGGTCAGCGGTGTCCCAGAGCTGTACATCTTGGCCCTTGACTGGAGTAAGTTGATGTAGCTCTGGCAGAGGCAGCGAAGCAAATTTGGTTTGCACCAGCTGAGGTTGGGCCGTCACGTGGGAGCCATCGAGCTACAGGAAGAGCCTGGACACACAGCCTCTTTAGCCTGTCACTTACAAGTTTGTTAAGGTCCTGTTAGGCTTCCAGTTGGACACACTTGTCTCCCAGCTGCCTCTGCTCCTCTGTTTAAATCTGCAATACTATGTAAGGACAAGTGCCTGTGCTGCTCCTCCAACAGCAGCAGTGCAGGATGGGGAAGGATCTGCCTGGTCACAGCATCCTGCCTTCTGCTACTGCAGGTAGATGAGGTCTGGCTATTATTCCTTCTACATCTGTGTATGCGTTCACCTAAATCCTTAACTGTGTTTTCAGGAAATGCAAAAGCCTGCTTTGATGCCCATGTTTGCACATTTGGGCTTCCTTAGAAGTACCCAAATATCTGCACTACCAGAGAGTTAGGAGAGTTGGAATTATCAATTACTTATCATGGCAAACGAGCTACAGATGCTGCCTATGCGAGCCAGTGCATTGGTTTTATTTTTTACTCTTGAACATATCATACACACTACATATATTTCATTGTGCATTTCTCATAAATGGCTGCATGGGCTCTAGCCTCGCTGGAGCCGGTTGCCTTGCCTGTCTGCAGTGAGAGAGTAGGACGTGACTTCAAGCATCTCTTCTCCCCTGCTGAAGAGGTGCCTGAGGTCTAGCAGGACAGTGTGTTTTGGCTTTCCTGGCACCGTGATTTGATGAAGCCTTCCTCTTTCTGCAAGGCTGAGTTCTCTGGCATGTGCCTGATTGGAGTGGGGACCATCATTTGGCCATATCCAGCTAACAGCACGGTGGGTTGCTAGAGCTAACGCTGTGTTGCTCCAGCTAATCCTAACAGCAGATAGATAATTTTTTCCTGTCCTCTTCTGTTTGTCTTCCAGCATAAAGATAGTGAGAAGGAGGAGGTGGATTGAGCTCTCCAGTGCACAACTGGGTGTTGCTTTAACCTTGCAGTATTGATTGCTGAGTAGTTCCAGTTGTTGTGAAGATAAAGTAACAGGTACAAAAGCTTTAGAAAACAAGGCAAAACCCCAGACAAACCCAATGAAAAGACCTTGTCACTCTGGGTGGTTTGGATTTCTGTCTGGCAGTTTCCTCTTACACATCTGCAAATATAAAAGCTTTGAATACTTGCAGTCTTAGGAGGGCTGCCCACATGGAGATTATTTGCTCGGGGAAGGGAAAGGCACCTGGGCACCAATGCTTGTCCTGTGTTAGGAGAAACGTGGTGGGATACTGTTTATTTAATTTGTGGGGTCTCTGTTGATCTTGATTTAATGCAGCCTGTGGTGAGTGGCTCACAGGAATGCAGTCTTACGTTTATTTTGTTAAACCTTTTCATAACTGGTTCTTGTTCTCATTTTGGTGGTGCTGTTGTGGGTGGGTGGCTATGCCTTGTCAAACCTCCCTGTGCCCTGCTCCTGCCTTTGGTGCTGATGCTGGGTGTATGGCTTATCAGGAGAGCTGTCTGGATTTTTTTTTTTTCTTTCCTGGGTCTGCAGCATTTATCCAGAGGCCAGGAGGAGAGAGGCTGGTTTTGATCCAGCTGAGTTTCCCAGAATGGCATGAATTTGAGCAGCTGGAGATGACTGAAGTCCCATCAAAGACTGTGCCTGCCCCACCTGGAGTTTGGCTCCATGCTTGGGGCTCATGCTCTCAATTTAAAGGCTGTCCCAGCTATGAGGAGCTTCGTGGACAAAGTGGGGAGAGGGAAGGCGAAGGAAAACTTACCCTCTTATATAGGACAGCGGTGCTGATGCACTGAGTGACTGTCTTGGAGGAGGCTGTTGGGTAGAGAGAAGGTGTGTGCTTTTTTTTTTTTAATTAGAGCACAAATATATGGGACTTTCAGCAGGTAATTTTAGTAGGAGAGAGGTGCTGTGCGGGTGAGCTCTTAGTTTGGATCAAGCCAGAAGCCAGTCCAGTAGCCATGATCCTTCATTTTTTAATTCAACCGCAGCTTCCAGTGAATCCTTTTTGCTTCAGCAAGGGGCTGTGCTGTGTAATGTGAAAGCTCCTAGCCAGGGTGAGCACTGGCTTTGCGCAGATAAACGTGTGGAAGGAGGTGGTAGCATGTGGTGTGCTTAGTCTGGACCAGCGCATCTGTCATTTCTGTTGCTGCCAAGTACTGTGTCCTTGTCACTGTGGTGTCTGACCCCTTACTGCCTTTAACAGGTGTGCTGCCTGCGTGCCTTGGCAGAGGAGACAGGGGCAGTTCCCTGTTGCCTGCCGGGTAGAGTGGGATGGAAACACCTTCTCCAAGGCCACGTGCAGATTGGGAGCTTGTTTGGTGCCCTGTTCAGTGCTGTGCTCTTTGCTCTGTGATAGTTAGGGATTTATGAAAAAAGAAAAAGAAGGAAGCATGTTTTAGGGACAGGATATATCAGGGGCTAACTGTAAATTTGGGTACTGCTTTCTCCTTTGCCACAGATTCAGAGCACGACCTTGGATAAGCAGTAAAATGTCTGTCTTTGACCGAGTCCCCTACAATCAAATAGGGTTTTGCTACTTGTATGCAATAGCAATGGCAGCTGTTGCAGAAGGTATGTTCTGATGTAGTAAATGGTCTCTCCTTCTGAGTGCTTCATTTTCCTTTTTCATTTTGGGTTGGCTTTCTCAAGGATGGGGATAGCTTCCTTTTCCATGCCCTGGGTAAGCTGCACTCTTGTCTGTAAGGCAACAAGAAGCACTTGTTGGTTCATCTCATCCTTTGGGAGCAGCTGTTGTTTATGAAGGCTATTTTCTAAGGGTAGTAGTTCTTTTAAAGGACATAAAACACATTGTGTTGGCCTGACCCCCTTCACCTGAACTGTTCCGCTCGCTTTGTTAGCAGCTAAATGTGTGCATGACCTGAGCAGCTGTTATCTTTTTGATGCCCTTCCTGTCCCTGCCCTGTCTGTCCCTTCCCTATTCCCCCCCCCCCAACTTAAAATGAAGATTCATTGGTGCCCCACTCTGGTTCTTCAAAACTAATGGAGAGCTTGAAGGAAATAGCTAGGATACTGAAGTGATAAGTGCTACAGAAATGCCAGATGCTATATAAACAACTAAACTCAGCCCCCGGCCCTTCCTGAAGGAGGGATGATTTGCAGAAATACTTCAACAGATGGTCTGAATTTAGCTTTGGAAAGGGGGGAAGAAGTGCCAGGCCGCTGCTGAGCTGTGTGTGGGTGTGTGCCCGAGTGTGCCGTGCGGCATGCTGCCTGCCAGCACGCTGCTGGGGAGGCTGAGCAGGCTGCTCCTGCAGCCTCTACGTGCTTGGGAGGCATCTGCGCACCGCTGACTCAGTCTCTGCGGCTCTGCCAGGTCCCTGGCGTGGAGCGAGCTTCCGCTTCCCCCGCGGCGAGGTTCGACTGTGCCCGCTTGCTGGGCTATTCTGGTGGAGGTAAGCCGTGGCCAGTTTGCAGAGGCGTGGGGTCAGCTTGTGGGAGAGAGGCTGCGGAGCTGCTGTGCAGCTTGTGAGACGTTGCTTGGCACGTGGGTGAGACTGCAGGAAGGCCACAGCGTGATCTGACACTGGGTTGTCTCTTGCGCTGGCAGTTACCTGGACCTGTGGCACTGCAAATTCAGGTGGTCTGGAGCTGGAAGCAATCAGATCAGCTATGGCAAAGAGCATGTGCTGTTTGGACATGCCTGTGCATATACATGAGCTGACAAACTCCCTGGTAGCCTGAAATGACATGGAATGGGAGAGAGTTTACATGTCACAGTCAGGGACCCTGATGAACTCTGGCAGAGCTGGCTGCTGTGGCCAACCTCCCTTCTTCCTCTCCCCTGATGAGGTTACTGCTCTTGCAGGGGAAGGAGAACATGGTTTCCCCAGCTGATACCAGACCTGGGGTCCTGACACCAACCGTGGCAGCAGCAGAGTGCTGCGTCACCTCTTGTGTGGGCTCTGCCATGGAGCAGGCAGGTTCCCATGTCAGTAGCCGCAGCTGGCTCTGATGGGGATCGTGGATTGGAGCCCAGAAGTCCTTGTCCTCGGACCTCTGGAGCAGAGCAGTGTGTTTGGTTCCTGCATTGCCAAACCATTGTTAGGTCTCCCAACGCAACGTGCCTGTTACACTGCTCCCTGGCGCAACAATTCGTTGTGTCTAATGCTATTTGCCGTTCCTGCCATGCATGCGCTCTTCGGTGAGACAGTGTTGGTTGGTGGTTAGAGCAGGGCTGTGAGGTGTGCTTCAGGGGTGTGGTGTTTTTCTTTTTTTTTTTTTAAACTTTCTGAAAACAGGTCTAATGCTTAAGCAATGCAAGATGGATCGCTTTACTGAGGATGCTTAATGTGTCAGGCAAATTCTTGTGGATACATCTGGCAGGTAGCAGCATTGTACTGTGCATGCAGAGTAGCCAGGTAAGACATTTAATGTCCAGAGAATGACTTTCTAAGTTTGAGTTATTGCACTTTTTGTCTCCCACTCTTCTTCCTTTCTTGTGTCACCCACCTCCTTCTGCTCTGTTTAGGTGAGCAGGACTGCATGTGTTTTCATTTGCCTGTAGCTTCCTAAATATATTGTCTCCCTGCTGGGAACACCTTGCCTGCCTTGCAGCCTGCTGATTCACAGCACTCTGGGTGAGCAGGGAGCTGGTGGATGGATTATGCCACAGGCTCCCGATTCATCAGGCAGCGGTTGCAGTCCCCTAGACAATTCCCCCGCTTGTCACAGAGCACATATGAGTTTCCCTGGAGGAGCTGCTAACCTCTTTAGGAGGAACATGACCCGTGTGGGGCCGTTGACATGCATTTAGCAAGGAATCATTTTGCTGTGATCTGAACAGCTTTGGTGTAAGCAAACAGCTGAGGTGGGAGGAGAGAAATGCGGTTTGTGATGCAGGAGCAGAGCAGGTACGTTCATGTACCCCCACAGCAAAGGGACTGGCAGCAACAGTGTCCTGTATCACCATTCCTGTGGCTGAGAGACAAGGAATATTGATTAACGTGACATTTAACTGGCATTTCTTCTAGCGTACTGGGAGCATTAGTCAAATTCTGCCTTCGGCGGTGGGAAGTAATGAGATAATCTACCTTCCTTGGAAAGGTCTCTACCCGCTGTTGCAAAGCATTTGGGAGGCTGGGAGATGTACTTTTGTTATCCTGTCTACTCTGCGTGTCTGGTCTCTTGTACAAAAGGCACCTGAAATACAGTCTTGGCTCTAGCGAGCAGCTGAGCTTGCGGCCTGTACACCAGTGTTTGCATGCTTGCATGGTGGCTCCTGCTCGATGCTTGTCTGTCACCTTGCCTTAGGTGGAGCCCAGCTCCCAACTCCAGAGGGTGACACAGGAGGGTTTACGTCCTTTCAGACCCTGGGGTCCTGTTTCATTAACCTACAATATTTTAGCATTGGCACCCACGTTGGTGGCTGGCTCTCTTGGGACACTGTGACTTTGCTACAGGGGCAGGGTGTGGGGTTTGCTGGATACATTGCTGTTCCAGCCAGGCTTGTGCGGTCCCTCTTCGGCACTCCAGGTGACAGCTATCAGTTGACGCATAGCCCTGCAGGGCTCTGGATTTCTAGGTCTTTTAAAGCATTTTGTTCAGGGCCCAGAAGCCCTTATCTCCAAGCTTCCCTGGAGGGATTCTTGTTCTATTTTATTGTTGTTTATTATTGATTTTGCTTATTTGTTTGGTGTTTTCCCCCAGTGCCCACAGCAGTCAGGCTGCAGGCTGCTGCTGAGAGGGGCGGCCGTGCTTCTCACTCTGTTACCTCAAACATATATATTCGTCTTGGATGAAATGGAAATAGCGTAGGAGTTAGTAGTAGTTAAGAAAGGATCACAGGAGTAGAAACTGACACATGAGAATTTAGAATATTCAAGGTAGTAAATAATGTTTAGGCCAGATAAGAGGATATTAGCAATGCATGCCTTACTGATGAGTACCTCCTCCAAAGACAATGGAGACATCCTGCTACAGAGAAGGTTGTGAAGATAAGGGCAGTGGTAAAAAGGGAACGTCTTGCTCCAGAAGGCACCGAAAATGGGACAGTGGCTGAAGCACGGTAACTGGGGGAAAGGTAATGCTGGCGGGGGGAGATGGTGACCACCGACTCAACTGAGGGATGAAAGGACTACCCGCCGACTCCTTGTGAGCATGCGCAGTGAATTAAAGTCACACTGTAGCTTTAAAAACAAGCGGAAAAGAGACCAATGGAAGAAGAGGATGCTTAGTCAGGTCAATGATTATGTATTAGATAGGCGTGGCGTGTTAACTGTCATCTATAAACGTCAAAACGAACTTCAGTAGGGTTGCTTGATTTGTGGTAATATTATGCCTTGCACCCTGCGCAGAATAAAACAATGTCTCCTCTCTAAACACGCTTTGTGTGTTTCGGGAGTTATTTTAAATTACAGGCAACAGTTTTGGCGACCCAGATGGGACTTGGATTTTGAGACCGGACTTTGACTGACACTTGCTACCGCCGGAGGGATCGCGAGCCGGACTCCAGTGCACACCAGAGGACTTTTTCCGGGGATTCCCCTCGCGATTCCCTGGTGGGTGGTGAGTAGCCAATTGATACTGGCATAGAGACATTGTTATTTTGGTATTTTGTTATTTCTTGGTATTTCCCGGGTTGGTTGCAGCTGCTATTTTATTACTCCTGCGCTACTACAGTGACGACCGGAGCAGGTAGAGATCTGGTCTGGTTTCGGGTTGCAGCTGCTATCTTCTCTCTCCTGCGCTACTATGGTGACAACTGGAGCAGGCAGAGTTCTAGTTTGGTTTTGGTTTGGTGCACCTATATTTGTAATAATTGGTGATATTATTGGTTATTTGGAAGAATATTGTTGTACGGTGATACATTGTGAAATATTTACAAATGGGAAACGTGACATCTTCCAAAGAAGGGGAAATAGTTAAGGCTTCCCCGTTGGGTTGTATTTTAAAACATTGGAATAAGTTTGCAGGTGATCCGTTAACACGGAAAAGGTTAATGGAATATTGTATCCAGTGGTGGCCATTGTATGTGTTGGACGATGGAGAGAAGTGGCCAGAGAATGGAACTTTGTACAGTTAATGTTGTTTTGTAGAAAAGAAGGAAAATGGGATGAGATACCATATGTGGATTTGTTTTTCATGTTGCGGAATGATTGGAAAAGTAGAAAAGAATGTGGATTGATTACTAAGGATGCAAATGTTTTGGCTTTAGATCAAGTTTGGGACAAACTGCCTAAACAATGATTGGTAAAAGGTATTGGAAACTCTTGTGGAGAATCATGACCCAGATTGGAAGGATATATACGTGGTGTTGAATACATTGTTGACATATGAGGAGCGGAGGACTGTTGTGGTTAAGGCTAAGGAAGAAGCAGAGAGGGTTCACACTCAGGATGCACAGGCAGGAAGACTGGAGAATCATTTTCCCACCACCAATACGAATTGGGACCCTAACAATCAGGCACAAAAGTTATTGTTGACTGAATATCAGAGATTGATATTGTTTGGTGTAAGGAACGCGATTCCAAAACTGAAAAACTTGTCAAAATTATATCAGGTGGTACAAGGGAAAGATGAGACTCCATCAGCTTTTTGAGCGATTATGTAGTGTGGCTAGGAAATGGATGGATTTGGATCCGGAGAGAGAAACCAATGCACTAATGTTTGTGACTTTGTTTGTGGGACAGTCGAATCCTGATATTAGGAGAAAATTGCAAAAAATAGAAGGAGCAGAGGCAAGATCTATGGATAAGTTATTAGAGGTGGCGTGGAAGGTGTATATTAATAGGGAGGAGGCGGAGGAGAAGCAACAGGAAAAGGAGCAAGTTGAGAAGGAGAATCGCAAGGCTCAATTGCTGGCCGCAGCAATAGCAGAAGGCAACTGAAATAGTAGAAGGCGAAATGATGGGTATAGGTTAAGATCACCCTCCTATGGGAGGAAGTAGGAAGACCCCCTTTAGACCTGGAGAGGGTAAACTTTTGAATAAGGATCAGTGTGCTTTTTGTGAACAAAGGGGGCATTGGAAGAGGGAATGCCCTCAGAAACAATTTCAGGGAAATTTTCCAAGACAACAGGAAAATCCCAAGGTGGAAGAGCTGCTTACTTTGGGTCAAGATTCAGATTGATGGGGACCAGGGGATGAATCGGAAGTCTCCTCAACAGAACCCCTGGATACCTTGAAGTTCGGGAATGATAAGATAGATTTTTTAATAGATATAGGAGCAGCATGTTCAGTGTTAAATGCTTGTAAAGGTAAAGTGAGTAAACAAAATATATCTGTTATTTGGGCCACAGCGAAAAAGGAGGCATGGCCTTTCTTCCAACCAATTAAGTGTGGAATTGGAAATTGAGTTTTTACTCACAAATTTTTATATGTTCCCGATTGCTTGATGCCTTTGTTGGGAAGAGATTTACTTAGCAAATTAAATGCACAAATTGTTTTTGAAAAAGGCAATATACAGGTACAGATACCGGAAGAAAAAGCCCTGGAAGCGCAGGTGTTTATACTACAGGAAGAAGTACAAGAGACTTCAGAACCTGAAATAATTCCAGAAGAAATATTAAATGCAGTAACCCCTCTGGTATGGGCCTCCAGGATCCCAGGACGATCTTGCGCTGCTGAGCCGGTAAACATCACATTGAAACCTGGAGCACGACCAGTAAGATGAAAACAATATCCTATTAAACTAGAAGGAAGAAAGGGTTTAGAACCCCTAATAGAAAAGTTTATGGCTCATGGACTGCTATGAGAATGCCAATCAGAGTATAACACTCCAATTTTACCAGTAAAGAAACCTCATTCAAATGAACATAGATTAGGGCAAGATTTGAGAGCAGTAAATCAAATTGTGCAAAATGTCCACCCCATGGTAGCAAATCTGTACACCTTACTGACCGCAATTAAAGAAACAGATCAGTGGTTCACAGTATTAGATGTGAAGGATGCCTTCTTTTGCATCCCTTTGGAATTTGAAAGTCAAAAGATATTTGCCTTCGAGTGGAGAAAATCGAAAAACTGGCTAGAAAGCTCAACTGTGTTGGACTATTCTTCCGCAGGGATTTAAAAATAGTCCAACAATCTTTGGAAATCAAGTAGCTAAGGAATTGGAGAATTGGCATAAAGAAAATACCGAAATAACTTTGTTACAGTATGTGGATGATATCCTTTTGGGAACAAGAACATTAGAGGACTTTATACAGTATACCATTGATCTTTTGAATTTTCTAGGAGCAGCAGGGTGTAGAGTGTCAAAGAAGAAGGCGCAAATTGCACAACAGACAGTGACTTATTTGGGATTCACCATCACCGAAGGTCAGCAAAGCCTCAGTCCGGGGAGAAAAGAGGCAATTTGTCAAATACCAGAGCCAGCATCCAAACGAGAGTTAAGAGCATTCCTGGGAATGGCTGGATGGTGTCACCTGTAGATTATTAATTTTGGATTGATCGTGAAACCCCTTTATGAGGCTGTGAAAGGTATGGGGGAACTTCTAGAATGGACTCCAGAATGCCAAAAGGCTTTTGAACAGTTGAAAGAAGCTTCAATATCAGCACCTGCACTAGGACTTCCTAATATGGAAAAACCTTTCAAGCTTTTTTTGTGAATGAAAGACTGCATGTTGCACTAGGAGTTCTGGTTCAAAAGACTGGATCTTGGAAAAGACCAGTTGGATACTTTTCTGAGCAATTAGATCAAGTAAGCAAAGGGTGGCCCTCTTGTTTAAGGGCCATTGCTGCAACTGTGTTGCACATACAGGAAGCTAGGAAGTTAACTTTGGGACAGAAAATAATGGTACAGGTGCCACATGCTGTGGCGACAGTTCTAGAACAAAAAGGGGGACATTGATTATCCCCCAGCTGGATGATGAAATATCAAGCTGTGTTAGTAGAACAAAATGATGTGGAACTGAAAGTAACAATCACCTTGAATCCAGCCACCCTGCTACCGTTGCCTGGAGAGACTGAATTGGAACATGACTGTATGAAAACAACTGAACAGGTATATTTGAGTCGGACTGATCTGAAAAATATATCTCTGCAATCAGCTGAATTAAATTTGTTCATAGATGGAAGCAGCCAAGTGATTAATGGAATCTGAAGGGCAGGATATGCAGTTATTAATGGAGAAGATGAATTGAATGAATTGGAAGCAAAAGCCCTCCCTACCAACACGTCTGCCCAGAAGGCAGAGGTGGTTGCTCTAATAAGAGCTTTAGAGCTAGCAGAAGGAAAGACTGTGAATATATGGACAGACTCTAAATATGTTTTTGGAGTAGTTCATGCACGTGAAGCAATTTGGAAAGAAGGGGGTCTCCTTTCGTCACAAGGAACACCAGTCAAGTATGGAGAGCTAATAAGAAAATTGTTGCAGGTCATTCAAACTGCCTAAACAAGTAGCAATTATGCATTGTAAAGCTCATCAATTTGGGAATGCTCCTGAAGTGGTTGGGAATTGATGGGTGGATCTGGCAGCTGAAAGAGCAGCGGAAGAACAAGTTTTGGGAATATGGCCTGAGAAATATGAAGACTTAAAGGGACTGCTGACCTATAATAAGGAGGATGATCAGCTAGCTAAACTGCTCAATGCAAAGAAGAACAAAGATGGATGGTGGATCACAGAAGATGATCGAGTAGTAGTACCTTCAAGTGTTATGACAGAATTTATGGAAAAAGAACATAGAGGAACGCTTTGGGGGGTAGAAGCTCTTATGGACAATGTTAAACTCCACACTTTAGGTGTAGGGATGGGAAATACAGCAAAGAGTATTATCAAGAAGTGTGAAATCTGCCAGCGAAACAATCCTTGAGCTCAACCTAGACCTGCACCTCGAAAAACCAAAAAAGGAAATACTCCTGGTGATTATTGGCAAATAGACTTTCCAGAACTTCCCAGGCAGAATGGGTATCAGTATTTATTGGTATTAGTGGAAACTTTTTCTGGATGGCCAGAAGCCTTTCCTTGTTGTACCAATCGGGCTAGAGACATAGTTAAAGTATTATTGAAAGAAATAATTCCTCGTTTTGGGATTCCAGTTGGAATGTCCTCAGACTGAGGATCCCATTTTGTGAATGAATATGAATCATTCAATAAATGTAAAAAGGAAAAATTTGGCTACGGCTTGGAAAAAATCCAATGGGAGATAAATGGAGATATATGCATCCAAGTACTTGGTGCTTCGAGTGGAAAGGATAGGATGAGAATTTGAGCCCTTACCAGAGTAAAGTGATCCATCCAGGGAACAGTGGTTTTGTAGATAATTGGAATTGCACTAAGGCATATAATTGTTCGAATGTAGGAATTCTAGTAAATACAACTGTGGTAGGGGAAGCCGTTAAAATCAGCTGTCGATGTCGAAATAAAGCAGGCAAGGGAGAACCACGAGACGTATCATGCCAAAAAGAGACGATTGCATCTCCAGGATATACTGTGTGGGTTCTAAGTGATGGAACTTGGACAAATAGATTTCACTTTGACATTCTGAATCATCAAAACTTCAGTAGGTGTGCTTGATTTGTGGAAATATTCCATGTTGCACCCTGCACAGAATAAAACAATGCCTCTTCTCTAAACATACTTTGTGTGTTTCGGGAGTTATTTTAAATTACAGGCAACAACTCCTGCCTCTCTTTTTTTTGTGTCGGCACAAGCATTTGTGTGGTCACAGCTACACATTAACCTGGGAATAGGCCTGGTCCAAAATGAGTTCTTCTAGTTGCTGGGGGAAGGAAGAGCTCCCTCCTTTTTGGCAGTAGCCTGAAGTTATGCTGGACTAGTGGTTGAGTAACCACAGCCTCTGCTGGGACAGAGAATCACGTGGCTTAAAAGAGATGTACTTTCCAGGGGCTAAAAATCCCTAGTATGCTTTCCTTCATGAAAATATTTGCATCTTCTCTGCCAACCCACTGTCAAGACTGCATCAAGCCTGTATGAGTGCCTCTTTGTGCAGGACAAACTGCGTTGTACTACCCTTCCGCAGCCCTGGGTCTTGCCTGGTGCCCGATTGTAGATCCTCTCTTTGAGGATGAAAGTCAGCATCATGTCTTTAAAACACTCTGCAATTCACATGGCATAGTCCTTGCTGCCAGAGAGAGGTGGTTGCTTTTCATGCCTCTGGGGATGGCCCTGTGTACCGCCAGATGCACGCGGTGGAGGAAGAAGTGGGAACAGAGGGGAAAAAAACCCATGCATTTGCTTTGTTCTGGCACAGTCCCCTAGTGTTCACAGGAACAAGCGCATGCTTCAGAAGGTGCTTGGTGAGCACGTGTTCTTGGAGATGCAAAGAAATACGACTTCCTCTCCTCCTCCTCTCCCTCCCTTGCGTGCCAGGAGGTGGTGGCAGTGCCTAGCAGACACCCTTAGTGTGAGCACAGCTGATGCTGAGGATTCCTGATTCCTCACCAGGGATAGCAGAGGTGAGGGATCTGGTTACCCTTGGGCTGGGGAGACAGGAAGCTCCTCTCCGAGCATATCTGAACCTTGCTGGGATTGTGCATCTCTGTTTCCTGCTGTCCTTTTGCTTCTCCCTGCCACAGTCTGTCCCTTCCCCTTCCCGTTTCTGAAGGCTCTGTTCCTGTTTTGACATGGGAGGTCAACATGGTCCCGCCTACCTGCCCCCATTGCCAGATAGGTTTAGGGAGCTGGTTGGGATTGCCTAACTTGGTCGAGCTCACGCTGCAGCGTGGGTACAGCTTCCATGTGCTGCCTGCCTGGCCGAGCTGTCCCCGGCTGACTTCTGGGATGTGGAGGAGACAGGTCTGCATGAGGAGTGCCATGTGGCAGGGTGCTGGGTGACTTGCAGCCCCTGGTGCTGCTCTGTGGCTGGAGGCTGCCGGTGCCATGTGGTCCCTGTGGGAAAGGAGCTGCCTGCAGGGTCCCAGGCTCACGGTCCAAAAGCAGCAGAGTATCAGCCTGAGGCTTGCAATGTGCTCTGGGCCACGGAGGTAGGAAGGGACAAGCCGGCTGGTGCTTCAGAGAAGGGATCCCGTGTCTATCATTGCACCGAGGGCTGGGTGAACGAGCAAGGCTTTTTGCATGTTAACCAGGCAGGTGGGTTGAGTGAGCCTTAGGGCGCAAGCTGCAGTACTCCTATGCTTCTCCTCGGAAAGCCGTGTCAAGGCAAGTACTTTCCGCTCTCGCACAGCTATTATGAAAGAGTCTGGGTTTGCTGCGCCCTTCTCTCCCTTTGCCCTCAGGGCACGCTGGGCTTGTTTGAATTAATGTAATTAGCACATGCCTTATTAGCTCACTAAGGCACAAAGAACTCATGTATATTTGTAGCCAGGTTAAGCAGCCCCTATTAATTTAATAACCGTGTCCTCAGTGCGTGGCAACAGTTAATCACTGGTGGTGACTCAGGATCAGCCAGTATGGAGGGAATTTGGGCAAGGTGTATATGTGTGCGGTTCTCTTTTATTGTGTTGTATTTTTATTAATGAGCAGAGCTGTGAAGGGAATTAGCAGCAGGCACAGTAGACGGAAGGAAGCTTTCAGTGCAGGCTTGCTAAACAGTCAGCCCTGGATATTTCCTATGCTCTACTCTGTGTGTGGAAAAGGATCTATAGAATGAATCAGTGTGATATGACACAGACTGGGAGGCAGAAATACACAAAAATAAACTTTAGCAACCCGTGCTTGAACTCTGCTCCAATCAGGTTATGAACTAGGTACTGATAATAATTTTGCTTCGTTGTCTACCCTGTTTCCCCTCGGTGAATCCTGGGGCAGAGGGAGTGGCTGGTGTATTCTGGCACTGCTCATGACTGAGACTGCAAAAGGGCAAGGTTCTTGTGAAAGGACAAAAAATAGTTGCAAGCGATTTCATTCTCTGCAGTGCTATGGTCCTCAGTCCCTTGTGCTTAGCTAGGTCCTGTGGGACACTGACAGGATGCTTGCCACCAGGTTGTTTGGTTTCTTTTTTTTTATTTTTTTTTTTTCTTCAGATGCAGGTTATGGGGGTGAATGCCAGTTTGTGCTCCATCACCCTAGAATGATGCAGCCTGCAAGTCCACGAAAGTGGCATGTGTCTCTGTTCCTATAGTCCTGCACACTGGATAGTAAGGTCCTGCGCTGCTTCTAAAACCAGTAATTTAAGCATTTTTGGGGCTCCTTTCAGCCAAGATCACTACGCATGCAAAGGAGGCTTCCTGCATTTCTTCTCTTCTTCACCTTTCTTCAATAATCACTGGTCATGCTCTTTGCTGTGAGCATGTGCTGTAAGGAGGAGCAGGAAGAGTGGTGCTGGAAAGCAGCTGATGTGCTTGCCCAGTCTTGGTCAGGTTTTCTGTAAGCAGGTGTTGGAGTGACATGCAGGTATCGTGCCTCCTCTGCCCCCCTCTTTTTACTTTTCTCATTTCCTGTTTCTCCCCCTTGCCAAGTAAGCTTGGGTTGTCAAGGCCTGAACTGTTCCAGGTCATCATGAGCTTGGGCAGGAGCATCACTGAGAAGATGAGGCTGTTACAGGCAAACGGGCAAGGAAACCCCATGAAATTGGACAAAGTGTGTATGTGCTTGTAATAACGGGCCCTCTCACGGCAGCTGGCAGGGGACCAAGTCCCCAGGCTCCAGCAGAGACGATGAGCTCTTCTGGCTTGCATCTGCTGAGGACCCGGCCCTCCTGGGAGGCCCGGTAGTAAAATAATAGTCTCTGTGACATCTCCATGGAGTGACGGGGATGCACATGAGTCTGTCTGCAGCAGGTTGGAGCAGATAAATTTATTTCTCCTTCCGTGGGGCCTGCTCCTAGGACAGCCCAATGCTTGGATGCAGATACGGCAAGTGGTTAGTGGGGTGAGGAGCTGCGATGGTACACGTTGTACTGGTGGTACAGACGTACCCATGTGCAGCTCCTAACGGGTGCATTGCAGAGAAAAATAATAATAAAAAATGCAAAAGTCTGTGGGAAGAGAAGTGGTTGCTGGGGTACCTCAGATGCTGGCTGGAGGTGGTGATTTTTTTTTCCTCCCCACCCACCTCTGTTTCGGGGGCAGGAAGGGCTACTGCTTGCCTTGGTGGGTAGGAGACTTTCCGTGCAGGATCAGAGCAGCCCGCTGGCTCATAGCTGTGGGCCGCTTGGCACACACTGAGATGGGGGCATTTTCCAGGCCAGCTTTTTTAGCCAGTGAGGGTTGGTTTTTTTTTTTCCCCCTCTTTCTTCCCTCTGTCTGTTCATTGGCTTGGATGAGTTTGGAGAAGGAAGAAGCAGCCTTGACCTGCTGGAGTTTAAACCAGCACCTTCATTGGGCTTCCCTTGTGCTGTGCTGTGGGAACAGCCATGTGTCAGAGCCAGCTCAGCAGGCCCCTTGCTGGCTCCTTGGCTGGAAGGAATGGAGCTTAATTTATAGCCCTGGAGTAGCTGAAGTTGGGGCTGTTTCTGGCACGTGTCTTGTTCAACACGTGCCTGAAGGAACACAATGTAAAGGAAACAAACTTGGATTTGTGGGTTTTCTTTCTTCTCAAGAAGAGTTTGTATTCCCCCCGCTTTCAAGGAGAAAAAGCCTTTTGTAGGGCTGCATGCAGCATTCTGAGGAAAACCATACTCGTGTTGTGACGTGAAGGTGGTGGTCATCCATAACAGTCGGTCCTTGACACAGCTGCCACCAAGCCCTCCAACTTGTGGGCCATCATCAGGGTCCTGGAGGCCTTGAATTGCGTCACGTCCATCCTCCATGCCCCATGCTAACCCCAAGGCAGGACTGCCAGCTCTCAGCAGGGGGTCCATAGTGGGCATAGCACTGACCTGTGCTGTTAGTCCTTCCCCTCTGCAGCCTCAGGTTTGGCTGCAGTGAGCTGGCACTGTTCCAGGAGGACGCACTTCAAGGCATTGAACAGGAACAGCTCTGTGGGTGTTTGGGTGTTGCTCTGATGAGGTACTGCTGTGATGTGGCCCAAAAAGACGCTTATTCCTCCCAGCAGGGCCACTGGCACCCCTTTCTTTCAGAGGAGATCGGTCTGCTGAGAGCCAGGAGCCCTAGTTTTGTTGCTGGTGGGGAATGAATGGTCCCTTTCACACCCCAGGACCTCAGTTCAGTGCTCTGCCTCATTGCTACCGAGTGACCTGGAATTCAACCCTCGCCTTCCCTTGGGTTTCTTGATTGGTTGTTTTTAATTACGGCTTTGTGCATGGTGATTATTTTAAATTGGGAGGGGGGGAACCTTTTTTCTACTCTGCCAGCCTCTTGGCAGAGCACCCGAGTGAGGGATTTGCACCATTTAGTTTCTCAGTGGCAAGTCCTTCCAGATCAAAGGATTGGTCTGTCTGTCACCGTCAGTTGGCTCTGCCTTTTCTTGACCACCACAGATTATTGAAGAGGAAATGCTTTATTTAAGTTCTTGTTTGTTTTCCCGGCTCTGTCTCCCATCTGCCAGACTCCAACTTCTCAGTGAAGATGTCCTCTTTCTCCAGCTAATCCTGCATGACTCTGAAGCTGTAATTTCATAAAAGCTGGTGTGGAGAACTGATCCAGACAGAGGAAGATGGGTTTAAAAATAGTTAGAATCACACCAGTTCAATGCATGACTACATTATTTCTCAAGTGGCAAGTGGCACTTGGAAGGGGGCGTCACTGGCAATAAGCACCCCCTTACGTCATCCAAAGATGTCGGAGCTGCAAACTTGCTTGTACACTAGCATGATCATGTGTGGGCAGTTTTACTATCTGTTAGTTAGCTTGTGCTTCCACTGTTGGCTCTTCAGCTGCAAAATAATGTAGGCCATTATAAACTTAATTTAATTTAAATAATAATTTTCTCTAGAAGTTGCCACATATATGTAGTTCATTGTGTTTGCATATGAATTAGTTGTTCTGTAGCTACTTTTTACAGATCCCTTTGAATTAGTGCAGGGACTTGCAGGTCTCTACAGACCAAAGGCTGGAGCCTACCACTATTTTCAAGCAAAATGCTGGGTCTGAATTTCTACTATGGCCGTGCTCTGACCTCATATCACCGCATCACTGAAGATTTTATGATAAGAGACACATGGAAAGGGTTTTTGGCCCTCTGGCTCCTACGCCCCTTGGTCCATGTTTCTGTAGAAGCCATGGAGAGCCAAGACTGAGTTTGCCTTTGAGCATGAATAGTTGTCCATAATTTAGAGGCTTGTTACTTGTGTTGTAAGTGTTCGGAGGAATGAGAGGGAGCAGGGCTGCAGCATGCTTGATGTGGCATTTGTGCAGAGCAGAGGAGCCAGGTCTCTTGAGACTCATCCACTACAACCCAGTTGCCTTTTTGAGAGCTCGGAGAGAAGGCAGGTTGAGATGGGTAGAGCGCCAACAGCTGCCATGGGTTTCCTTTGCTCCCCTCAGTCTTGCCGGGGTGCTGTGAGCACTTTTAGACCTGTTGTCTCTCCCGCCTGTGAAGGAAGGCACTGCAGTAACTGCCTTATGAGAGTGTTTTAATGTGTTGCCCTCATATGGAGCAGGACTCTGCTACGTATTCTCAGTGAGATGACTGCAAGCTCATTTGTCCTGCTGAAACCTTCCCTCAGGTTCCCTCAGCTTTGCAGCCCCAATGTCTTGGACAGCAAGACTTGTCATGTGAGCCCTGGGCTGTCCTCACTCATCCCATCTTGCAGTTCAGCTGCAAAACCTCCAGGACAGGGACTGTCCTTGACTAAAGGCCTGTGCAGTCCCAGATCTGCACTGGGGCCTCTTGGTGTGCTGCAGTGCTGATACCCAAGCCCAGCTTCAAGATGAGTGTCAGTTTTCAGGCTCTCAATCCAGGGCAGTTTCCCAACACATGCAAAATTGAAGGCCATGTCTGGTGTTTGGTCCAGATTGGCACAGGCCTGTTCCTCAAGTCTTTCCGTCTGACTTGAATGCAGATGGCTTGGCATTGAGTACCTTTGCAAACCTTTGTGCCTGCCTGAAGTGGGATGGGCCCTGGTAACTGGAGTGTGATCTGGTGTTAGGACCTATGAACTGGACTCCGTTTCCTGAGCTGTCTTGGGCTAGAGCTGAGGCGTGGGAGACTCATCTGGGAGAGAGATCATATTGATGCAAGGAGAGGCCTCCATGGGACTCCCCCTGTTAAGCAATAGGGCAAACAGCTTCTGCACTAATCTAAGCAAGTTGCTGGTGGTTTTGGAGAAGCTCTCCAGGTCAGGAAGGCACTTCTCTTGCTGCTCACAGCGCCTTTTGGAGGCCTTTCTCCAAGCCTTAGCTCTCACAGAGGTAACAGAAGATGCTTGTTGTCTTGACTTATTGCTTAAGGTTTCTCAGCAAAGCAGGCAAAGTTGCATGATGCTGTACTGGGAGTGGGGGACCAGCATGTCGCATCCAGCAGGACGGAGAGCCCAGAGGGGAGAGTGTGGGAAGACTGGGTGTGCTCCTCCTGCGCCTACTGCCTGGAGGCAGGAGGATCCCCACCTCCTTCCCTGCTCTTTTGTCCCCTTCCTTTCCAGTAATACCTGCTGCTCCACTCACTCTGATCCTTGCTTTGGAGTCGGCAGCTAGGTTGGATTTTCCCAGCACAGCTGAGGCCAGGCAGACAGAGGGACTGTTGCTAGGTGCAGTAAAGTGTCTGTCCGATGTCTTTGATAACTCTTTTGCTTTGTATTGAGGTGGCCCCGGTAACTGAGGCCAGCAGGCAACTCCGGGGGGGCGGGGGGGGGGAGCTGCCTCCAGCACACGGTGGGACTTTTGTCCCTGAGATGGGAGGGTCGGCTGGACCAGCTCGAAAGAAGCTCTGGAGTGCTGAGCCCTCTCCCTCCTTGGAGACTGATGGAGATGGCTGCGTTTCCAAGGCCAGTCTCTGCTGTCTCTGTCTTCTTGACTGCCGTTGTGTGAAGGTAAATGAGGTCTCTGAATTTCCTGTAATGTCAAATAAATCCCCAGGGAGAGGATAGTTGCGACAACGTGCATGCAGTATCAGAATATAGGACATTGCTGTAGTCCCAGGAGCTTGCAGGATTGTGCCGTGTGACACTTCCACCACAGCCCTGTTGTGGCTCCTCTCCCATCACAACGTTATGGGCAACTACACTTGTCCGGATAGGTAAAGGATGTGGTGGGCAAGTGCCTCTGGTAAGATGTTGGACTATTTTTGTTTATGGCTTGCTTTTTCCTAAGCTGGAATGTTGTCATGGGAGCAGGGTGTTCCTCAGACTGCCAGTTGTGGCTGGAAATCCTGTCTGACGGTAAACCGCAAGTAAGTCACCAAGCTGGAATGAGAGCTCAGGAGCCTTTGCTGCTAATCAGGAGTTTTAGTCCTCTTTTTCCCCTCTGTGGGCATTCAGGTAAATCTATGCTGCCACCACCTGTGTTTGCAAAGCCAAACACCTCTATAACATGCCCTCAGGCTGGGGATTGCCAGGGAACTTGCCTATTTATTTGTGGCATGAGGGAGATGTTTTGAGGCGTTCTTCTATCATCACAAGGTCTCACAGCATGGAGAAGTTAAGGCTCCCCAGACTGAGCCCAGTTTGCAAGGAGCGTGGAGGCCAGATACAGGGGCAAAGTTTGCCTGCTCTTTTGCAAGGGTGCCAGCCTGACTGTTTTCACTGTGAATGTGCTCTGGCATTTTTGGCTGTAGGTAGGAGGGCGCCAGGGGACACCCGTCCTGAGCAGCCAGTGGGAGGGAAGGCGCACAAGGCAGAGGTAAGTCGTGGAGGACAGAAGGGGCTGCAGGAGCTGAGGGCTCTTGTGGGTGGCTGCTGGGAAGGAGGAGTGAGCGCACTGTGTGCTGGGGCTCAGCATCTCTGCTGTCTCGCAAGCTGAGCGGGCACTGTGCCACCAAGCCTGTCCCCACGGGGTGCGAGCAGCCAATGGTGCAGGCAGGTGGTGTGGCACCTCCCCGCTGGGACTTTGGCCTTTTTTCACCTGAGGCAAGGAGGGGACCTGCCCTGGGCTTGGCGCTTTCAATGCCCAGCTTCGTACGGGGACAGTCGGCTGCTGACCACGAGGCAGGTGAGTTTGTGTCTGCAGCCCTGGGGCTTCTGCCTGGTGGCAGAACAGTACAAAGGGGCTGCACTGTCCTGCTGTGCAGCCAGAGAGTTGACAGTCTGTGACGGTGGGGGAGCGTCCACCAGTTCGAGAGCTGCTTTGTTTTACTGAGGACTAATGCCCTGCTTGGTGCTGCAAGGAAGTTCATGGCGGTCCCTGCTTTTGAGAGCCTAAGGGCAAGCAAGCAGTAGAGGTGAAACGGCCACCAATTCCCTCTGTCCCCTCTATCCCAAAATGTCCTGGCGAGAGTCAAGTCGATAGCTTCCTCCCCGGTGAGATTTCCTGGTGCTGACCCCCTTGTGCACTTTGTGCCCGGCACGCATCTGGAAAGCAGCTTCTCTCAGGAAATATTTGCAGTTCAGTTTGCACTCCTTAAAACTTATTGTTGCGATGGCAGCTTTGCTTCAGTCGTTAGCAAAACTTGGCAGGGTGTCCACACCTTCAAACATGTTTGCGCTGTGAAGGAAAGCGGTGTGCTGATCCCAGAGGGTTTCTCCTCTCCCAGCAGGTATTAGTTGCTGATTGCTTCCCCCCCCCGCCCCTTCTCTGACTGTGATCAGTCGCATGGCTGTGTTCTCTTGACACAGCGGATGCTGGCACAGCTTTGCTCCCTCCTCTCACCCTCTGAGCCCTGCTTCTTGATGTTGGCTTCTCTGGCTGGGGCAGTGAGTTTGCTCTGAAGACAAATGGAAATATGTGGAAGGGAGTCCTGTCTTCCCCTTCTACTGTTTATTTTCAAGTCAAGGTTGTAGTTTGAATGTTTGCTTTCAGTGACAGCTCCAGCATGTGCTGGCCTCCAGTCCTGTCTCATCCCTGCCTGTCTGCTCTGCACAAATGTTTGTGCTGGCACGAAAGCGGGGATGGGAACACATGTTTGGATGTAGGGAAAGGACGGGATTGCTTCCTTCAGCCGAAGCACCAGCTGACATTGGCTAAAGGTCTTTCATCAAAACGGCAGCCTGCGTGCACTCAGATAAATTGGCATGTCTGACAGTTGGTGCCTGAGAGGCTGTGCTCAGCTGTAGAGTGGGGCTGCTGTGGAGGGGAGAGCCTGGCAATGGGAGGGCTGGCGGAGGGCAGAGGTGAAGAGCTGGCCTCTGTGCAGGGCCTGCTGGTGTGACTGGGGGAGCTGGTGGACTGGGAGCCTGCGGCTGGCTTGGAGGATGCCAGCTGTGGCTCTGGCCTGGCAGAGGGAGAGAAGGACAAGAAGGAGGGTGCTGAGCTGTGGGGACCCCCAAGGTCAGACTGTGGGCAGAGCAGTGGCATTTGGGGGTAGAGGTGGCAACCCACAGCCATAGGGCAGTGCAGTAGCAATAAATGTGATGAGTGTGGTAAAAGAGGGGTGGGTAAGATTTAACCTGTTCCTTCTCCCCTTGTGGAGAAGTTGGTGCCTGTATCTCCATCCAAACTCGTTGGCAGCACATATGGCATGTGATAAGACTGTGTGCTCCCCTCCATGCCCTAGGCTGGGCTGTGATTCTCTGGTAAGCACTTTTTCTTCAGGTGGTAAGGTGAGAAGTGAAGGTTGAGAGTCCAGCCCCGTGCCCCAGGCTGATTAGGAGTGCAGCAGGTCCACAGTATGCAAAGGTTGGTCATCCTGGAGAAAACCTTACCGTCTGGGTAGCATAGGTATGTGGCAGGTTGACCCTGGCTGGACGCCAGGTGCCCACCGAAGCTGCTCTATCACTCCCCCTCCTCAGCAGGACAGGGGAGAGAAAATATAACAAAAGGCTCATGGGTCAAGATAAGAACAGGGAGAGATCACTCAGCAGTTACCGTGACAGGCAAAACAGACTCAACTTGGGGAAATTAGCATAATTTATTAACAATCCAATCAGAGTAGGGTAATAAGAAAAAAACCCAAATCTTAAAACACCTTCCCCCCACTCCTCCCTTCTTCCCAGGCTTAACTTCACTCATGATTTTCTCTACCTCCTCCCCCCGAGCGGCACAGGGGGATGGGCAATGGGGGTTGCAGTCAGTTAATCACACGTTGTTTCTGCCACTCCTTCCTCCTCAGGGGCAGGACTCCTCACAGTCTTCCCCTGCTCCAGCGTGGGGTCCCTCCCACAGGAGACAGTCCTCCACAAACTTCTCCAGCATGGGTCCTTTCTATGGGCTACAGTTCTTCACGAACTGCTCCAGCATGGGTCCCTTCCACAGGGCGCAGTCCTTCAGGAACGGACTGCTCTAGCAGCGGGTCCCCCATGGGGTCGCAAGTCCTGCCAGCAAACCTGCTTCAGCGTGGGCTCCTCTCTCCATGGGTCCGCAAGGTCCTGCCAGGAGCCTGCTTCAGCATGAGCTTCCCACGGGGTCACAGCCTCCTTCAGGCATCCACCTGCTCTGGCGTGGGGTCCTCCACAGGCTGCAGGTGGATATCTGCTCTACCGTGAACCTCCATGGGCTGCAGGGGGACAGCCTGCCTCACCATGGTCTTCACCACACGCTGCAGGGGAATCTCTGCTCTGGCGCCTGGAGCACTTCCTTCCCCTCCTTCTTCCCTGACCTTGGCGTCTGCAAGAGTTGTTCCTCTCACATGTTCTCACTCCTCTCTCCAGCTGCAATTGTGCAGGTTTTTTTGTTCCCCCTTCTTAAATGTTATCCCAGAGGTGGTACCACTGTCGCTGATTGGCTTGGCCTTGGCCAGCGGTGGGTCTGTCTTGGAGCTGGCTGGCATTGGCTCTGTCAGACATGGGGGAGGCTTCTAGCAGCTTCTCACAGAAGCCACCCCTGTAGGCTACCAAAACCTTGCCATGCAAACCCAATAAAAGGTGTATGAGTGTGTGTCGTTTGTGGCAAGGCAGGGGAGCAAATTAGGACCATTTTGCCAGTGGCCAAGGCTGTGAGGACCAGATACATCCAAAGCTGGCTAGGTCTGCGTTGTAGTACCCCCAATCTGGCTACTCTGTTGCTCTCTGGAGTTGAGTTTTGGGAGCTGGGAAAAGGGAGAGGCTGGGTTGAGGAGGCTCCTGGGCTATCTACGCGCTACAGCGTGGGCTTTGGGCCATTTGTACCACATCTCCACCTAGCACAGAGGTGATTCCCTGTGCTGCAGTGCACATGTCACTCTGAAAATAATTTGCTTGATCATTTCAATAAATGTAGAAGGGACGTCCTGGTGTGTGAGTAATGGGGCATTAATCCATGCCTAGCTGTGCTAACAGCACTCTAGGAAGGAATTAACGCCACGTAATTCATCGCCCATACAGCTCTCGCTCTCTTAATTATGGGATGTATGATTTAAGTCCCCCCTTCCATGAGGGCTGTTCAGCCTCTTTGGCTTTGAGGTAGGTCTCCGGCAGATCTCACTTCCCCTGCCCACCCGCTACCAGTTTCCTCCCGGCTCCTTTGCTTTTTGTGCCATGCAGGTTCCCAGTTCCAGCAGCGCCTAGCTGTGAATTTTAACTGTACGGAGACTTCCTGAGGCATCAGCACCTTTTTGGTGCTGCTGGCTTGTCTGCTGCCCCAGTGCAGGTGCCGATGGGAGGTTTCCTGGGCAGATGCAAGCCCTGCTCCCATAGGAAGCCCTGGAGCTATACACCTGCTTGGCTGCAGAAGCTTTGTTTGCCTGCTTTTGTTTGCATTTTTTTGCTCCCAAGAGCACTGCATTCCTGGGGTGATATACTTAGGTCTCTACTTAATCTCTTTCCTTTCTAGGTTAAATGCATAATGTTGTTCTGGATTTATTTTTTAAATATCCTATAAAATTACCACCATTCTCTTCCCAGCCTGTGTTTTTCCTCCTCTCAGACTACAGGACTGTAGCAGCTATTTTCCTGCCCTGGGAGGGACTGGGGTCTGGCTCTCCCCAGGAGCTCTCTGGCCAGGGCACAGGAGGCTTCATTATTCACCATCTTTTAAGGGACTCGGGGAGTTCTGTAGATTACAGCAAAGTGCTCAGATAGAGTTTGCCATGGCGTTGAGTTTGTTTTGCAAATGGTTGTTCGCTGGAGCTCTGTTTAAACAAACAGAGCTCAAATAAGCTTTCCACTTCAGTGCATTAAAATCCCTTAATGCATTAAAATCCCCTGGCCATGGACATTCAGGCCTCTGCTGTGCCAGGTGCTGTATAAACAGTTATCAAGTGCTGGTGTCTGCTCTAAAATGACCACATCGCTCGCTTCCCCTCATTCGTCTGTGAGTTGAGTGGCTTTTGTTAGGGGAGATGATACTAGTCCTGGTATTTGCTGGCTGTACGGCCTGTTGCCTGGATGGGTCTTCATGCACTAAGGAAGCCTGTAACTTTGCCTGGTTTTACACCCAGGAAGATAGGTTTTACCCCTTCCCACCGTGCAGCTGCAGCAGGAGTATCCGTTCCCCGTTGGGAAGCAGCAGCAGTTTTTCAGCTGGGTCAGACAGCCAGGGAGCCAGTTACTAGGCAGGTGGAGAGCTGAAGCCAAAAGCAGTGCCCAGGTTGTGCAGAAAAAAAGGGAGGAAAGAGCTTAACCCAGCTGTCCCAAGTTCCTCTTGGTGCGGTACCATCTTCTCCCACTCCCATCACCCTACTTGGTCAACAGGTAAGAAACAGCCCTGTGGTAACGTTTGTGTGTCCATCTTGGTCTGTCTCACTCTTTGGGCTACCAGTCAGTGGTGAATATTAGCGACCTTGCTGTCTTCTCTTGCATTGCCCTTTGAGATGGGTGCCTGGACTCCTGGATGCTCCTCCGCAGGGAAGGGTGCAGCAGGGGCAACAAGGGGGGAGTTTGCCAGAGCTTGGAGCAGAGTGTCAGGACCACCCAGCACATGTATTTTGTCAGAGCTGCTGCCTCAATAAACAGAGATATCCTATTGAGGGTATAGACGTTATGAGGTGAGTTTTCATGGTTCAGGGCTTGTTTATGCCAGGGCTACAGGCTTTCAGCAACTGGTCTCCCTCTATTTTTACATTTTGGTCTTATTCTGGTTAAATTGATAGAGAATTAGATTAACCTGAAACAAACTACTCTTGTGGACATGCATATGAAAGCACACACAGCGAAAGGTGTAAGCGATTTTTCACTCGGAAAGTGCAGGCTTATCTGATCTGGAGATTTTTAAGGTCTGCTTCCACGGATTAGTCGAGATCAGGTAAACTGTCTGAAGAGGGGTCACCAGAGGGATGGAAGGTATAATAGTCTAGTGTAGTGGATGAGGTTCATGTGCAGTGTTTTGGAGAGGAACTCCTTTCCTTAGTGAGCTCCATGTGCTGGTCACTCATGGCTTTGGCTGAATGTGGGACTCCAGAAAAGGCAGTTTTAGTCTCATGTTGTCCAAGCGTGGGACTGTGCAAATGCTTTCATGCTGCCCTGTCCTTGGCACTTGATGTAACAGGGAGGGGAGCAGGTCAGTGCTGAACTGTGTGTAACCTCACCCCCTCTCCTTCCCGTACCTGTTTGCACCATCACCAGCTCTTTACACTTTCTGGCACCTTTTATTCTCAGGAACACCTCTCGCCCTCGGGTTCTTTCTTCAGAGCAGAAGTGTGAGCCTGAAAGCCATCTTGTTGGATGTGAGATTTTGTGTGGCTTAGGAAATCTGCAATTAAGGGGCAAATTTCATTTCAGAGACAAAGGGCAAAGATATCTCCTCTGCTTCTGGCTTGCTGCCCAGGTGGCAGCTGGAAGGGGAGAGGGAGGAGAGTGGCTGAGTGCTGCTGAGATGCCTGATAGAAGCATGGGGCATCTGATTCCCGGGTTGGAGGTGAGGAGGAGACAAGGACACCTCCAGAAAGCTGAAGGTTGTGGCCGCTTTTGAGATTTTCTCCGGTGTCTAGATTTCTTTGTGTGGCGACTTCTACCAGCTCTCATTAAACAGTAGTAATTAGGAGTCTTAGAACCGTTTCCTGCAGGCTTGGAGTTTCAGTGCTGTGCCAGTAGGCACTGAGCTGAAAGGAGTGGTCCAAAGGACACCCACATCAATAGCTTGGGGAGGGAGAGGCGCTATGTAGCGAGACCTCTCTCAATGATTTTTCAATGCTCTTGGGAATCTGCAGAGGTCCCAGTTGACTGGAAGCTGGCAAACATTGTCCCAGTCTTCAAGAAGGGCAGCAGGGATGACCCTGGTAACTACAGGCCTGTCAGTCTCATTTCCGTGCCTGGCAAAATTATGGAGAAGATTATTGTGGGAGTTATTGAAAAACACCTGAAAGACAACGCAGTCATTGGTCCCAGCCAGCATGGTTTCAGGAGAGGAAAGTCCTGCTTAACAAACTCAATTTCTTTCTATGACAAGGTTACCCACCTAGTGGACCAAGGGAAGCCAGTCGATGTAATCTTTTTGGATTTCAGTAAAGCTTTCGATGCTGTCTCTCACAGTATCCTCCTGGACAAAATGTCCAGCATACAGCTGGATAAACACATAATGCGATGGGTGAGCAATTGGCTGATGGGTCGGGCTGAAATGGGGTTACACTGGGCTGGAGGCCAGTCACTAGCAGGGTTCCGCAAGGATCCATCTTAGGGCCAGTACTCTTTAATGTCTTCATAAATGACTTGGATGCAGGACTTGAAGGAATACTAATCAAGTTTGCTGATGACACAAAATTGGGAGGAGCTGTTGACCCTCTTGAGGGCAGAGAGGCCCTGCAGGGAGGTCTAGACAGATTAGAGAGCTGGGCAATCACCAACCGCATGAAGTTTAACAAGGGCAAGTGCCAGATTTTGCACCTGGGGCACAGCAACCCTGGATGTACATACAGACTGGGGAATGAGAGGCTGGAGAGTGGCCCCGCGGAGAGGGATGTGGGGGTTCTGGTCGGCGGCAAGTTGAACGTGAGCCAACAGTGTGCCCTGGCAGCCAAGAGGGCCAACCATGTCCTGGGGTGCATCAAGCACTGTATTGCTAGCCGGTCGAGGGAGGTGATTGTCCGGCTCTACTCTGCACTAGTGCGGCCTCACCTTGAGTACTGTGTGCAGTTTTGGGTGCCACAGTATATTAAGGATACAAAGCTACTAGAGAGTGTCCAGAGGAGGGCCACGAAGTTGGTGAAGGGTTTAGAGGAGAAGCCGTATGAGGAGCGGCTAAAGTCACTTGGTCTGTTCAGCCTGGAGAAGAGGAGACTGAGGGGAGACCTCATCACGGTCTACAGCTTCCTCACAAGGGGAAGAGGAGGGGCAGGTGCTGATCTCTTCTCCCTGGTGACCAATGATAGGACCCGAGGGAATGGCAGGAAGATGTGCCAGGGGAGGTTTAGCATTGGATATTAGGAAAAGGTTCTTCACCCAGAGGGTGGTGGAGCACTGGAACAGGCTCCCCAGGGAGGTAGTCACGGTGCCAAGCCTGACAATATTCAAGAAGCGTTTGGACAACGCCCTTAGACACATGGTGTGAATTTTGGGGTTGTCCTGTGCAGGGACAGGAGTTGGACTCGATGATCCTTGCAGGTCCCTTCCAACTCAGGACATTCTATGATTTAATGATTCTACTTAAAAGACAATGTTGGCACAAGACTGAGCATGGGCTGTCCGTTTGGGCTGGGAAATGAAGGATTGTAACCACTGGATGAGCAGATTTTTGAAGACTGTCCTTTAGAAACAGCACGTTGTGTTGGAGGGAGGTGCTGATCAGGTCTTGCGATAGTACATGATTGTCTTGGGGTGGCTGGGTGGACCTGCAGATAGTTGGAGGTCCACATGGTGTGGTGTGAAACACTCCCTGGAGTTCGGGAGAGCTGTGAACAGGTACTGCTGTCCTGGATGCTGGGCAGGGCTCGTGCACTGCCTGGCTGCTGCCCTTCTTCACATGCTGCTGGAGACTGACAACCCTGGCAGCTCTTCCCTCCACATGTGCTTGTATATTTATATACACACATGCATGCATTTATAAGGCTCCCTCTGAAGCTCAGTCTCCTGTCTGAGAAGACCAGGTGCTCCCTTAAGTCATTTGTTCCTCAGCTGGCCTCACCCTGCAGCCTGCCCAGTAGGACCTGAGCTTCAGGAAGAGTCTAAGTGTCTCAACTTTGTCTCCTTGGTGTCTTTCTCTCCTTTCCCAGGAAGAAACTGAAGTGAAAAAGTGACTGAAACAGAAATTAAGGAACGATTTGAAGGAACAGATTCATTTCTTAACAAGATCGAGTTTGAATTAAATGGCTGATAAACAGATCAGGTAACTTTTTAAAAAATTTTTGAGTTGTTGGTTGTGCTTTAGATTTTTCTTTTAAAGTCTTTCAAACTTAATCCCTTTAGTAATACAGGAGGTTGGAGGAAATCACCTGATTATCTCTTCTGGCCTTAAACAATTCTGATTCCTTCTCTGCTCCTTCCTTATGTGCTTTTTTCAACCTTCTCTTATTTTCTGTCTTTGCCATGTTGTCACATCTCTGCTTTCTTCAGTCCTTTTTTCTCACTGCCTTTTTCTTTCTGCCCTCTGCTTTTTACCCTGCACGAGTCTGTTCCTTTTTGCTTCCTCTTTCAAAGGTCAGCTTGACCTGCTGACTTCAGCTTGCTGACATCAAGGGAGCAAAGCCAGCTCCTTGACCAGCTGAGGGTGCAGTGCTTGTAATTACAAAGTCCATGTAGATGCAGCCTTGTGCCCTTCTCCTAAGCCAGTCAATGCTTGAGTGACTGCAGGAACATGAAGTACCAACAATAATTAGTGACGCTTAAGTGCACAGCAGGAACTTAAAGAGTGTTGGTCCTAGCATATGCAAAGGCTAGATTTGAGTCCTCCCTGGAAATTAATTGGGATGTGTTTTCTGGAAAGATGCAGTTGTACCCTTCGCTTCCTAAGAGCTGTGTCAGATGGATCTGCACAGTCCTGCACGTGGGTTTAACTTTCTGCTGCTTGTGAAGATTCCCCAGGTATATGACTTCTGCGTGCTGTGGGATTCCTGTGAGGTTTTTTTGTGGTCCTTTTCTAACAGCTACTTTTCCAGGCTACCAGCTCAGGACAGGAGGGGGTCAGTGGGTGAATGAAACCTGGTGACAGAGGGCCAGGACTTGGCAATGCCTCAATGCTACAGGCAAGAGGGCTGCCCCTTCTTAATGTTTGCCATGATTAGGATATCTTCCTGTGTGCCTGCCTTCTGCACATGAAAACAGTCCTGAGCTGTGCTGATAAAAAGACAGTATTGTGGAGTGTTTATGTGCCTAAATTTGCCTGTCATCAGTTACCCAATTTGGAGAGCACTTGGCACTCTTCCCTTACATCCATGAAGGGCATGCTGAGATTCACCTCCATGGAGCCTGACAGGTGTATCTCCCTGATAGCCTCAGCAGAGCAAAAGGACCAGATGTCTGTGGCCATTTGAAGCTTGGTATTTTGAAGGAAGGAGAGATAGGTCCTCCAAGATCTCCCCCAGCCCCTCTGATGTGCTCTTGGTAGTGTGAACAGGAGCTTGTTGGCTACAGGGACTAGTTAAAAGGGCTGAGGAGGAGCACTAGGAGAACTGGGATGCCTTTCTATCCCTTGTCGTGTTAAACTGAGCAAATAGCTGTATTTGTATGCTAGCCTGTGTTGCCCCTGTTTCACTTTGCCCTGCACACCTAGATAGTGAGAGGCAGTAGCTGTGCAGAAGCTAAATAGGACAGGGAGACCAGGCACAGTGGATTCTCATCCCATGAGGAAGCAGAGAGCACTGAGATGAAAAGTGGGATGACTTAGTCATAGGGGGAAAAAGCTTCTGATTCAGGGCGCAGTGCCCTCTGTCTCAGGTTCTTCTCTGTGCCCAGAATCCCTCACCTCTCCTGCTTAGGTCATCTCTCTCATCTATGCGACCACAAGTCTGCAGCAGTCGCAGGCAGCCAAGCCAAGGAGATCTGTTTAAGCTTGGAGCATCTACTGAACCTCTCTTCCCTTGCAGCCTGTACCTGTCATCCTTTAGCAAAACGAGATTGATACCAAAAGACTAAAATCCACAACAGCGGTTTGCTGCAAGGTGAGATCAAGGGCATTGCATTTCTGCAGCGGTGCACGTGGAACTTGATCTCAGCGCCTCGCCAGATACTGCCGCACAGTCCATCTGTACTAGTCTCCCTCTGCAGTTCGCATGGGGGGGACTTGGATGGTTGGATTCAGGTGCAGTGGGGGTGCTGAGCAAGGTTTTCTCACCCACAAACAGAGTGAGAGGCTTTCTGCAACCCACATTACCCAAATTTTTGGCTTGCCCAGGCACATCAGACTATTCCCCTTTATTGCTGGGGTCTGTGCTGAAATTGGGGAATCTCTTGCACATACAGCAGGCAAGATGTTTGCCATGTGTCTGTGTCTCACTCCCACCTGATGTAAACCGTGTGATGATTTCACTGTTGGAACAGGTTGAGAGAGGCAAGTGTCTGCCTGCCCCAGGTGTTTCAGGGACACTTAGAGAAGCCATTACAGTGCTGAGGCTGGAAAGGGGCACTGGTTGTGCCTTGCAGTCTGTGACCTGCCAGCAGTGACTTGGGAGCTGAATTTGGGGAGGCTGATGTGATTCTGTCTTGAAATACCCTCCTTCCCAGTGGTGCCTCCATCTTGACACACTTTTATCTGGTCTCTAACCTCCTCTTTCAGTGTGATTATGGGTTAAATAAGGAGACATCCGTGATGTGGAGCTTACCGTTTGAAATTTTCCCATGTCCTGAGAAAAAGTTGAGCGTAGGACTCTGCAGGCAAACTTCTCAGACTGTGGTGCAAAGATCCCCGAGTCAATAGAGTCTTGAGCTGCTGCGATCTTGCAGTCTGGCCCTGTGCTAAGCTCATGCACTGATTTGGGCTTGTCTGCCTTCCTAACGTGCTGTGCTTCATTTAATCTCAGTCAGCACTGTCTTGTTTGGGGATGTGGGCTGAGCTCAGGTCTGTCTGCCTGTCCTTGGCACCTCTTCTTCCAGCTGTGCCAGTCCTGGGGCTGTCTGTGTGTGTTGTATCAGTGTGGGTTTTGAGGAGGAAGGAGCTCTGGCTGCAGGAGAGCAGAGGCTGGAAGGAGTTTCCTGGAGTGTCAAGGTCATGCGTAGCACTTGTGGGCAAAGACTTTATTTTTTTTCCACGCCTCTTTTGCCTGCTTCCCCCAGGTACACCTCAAGTTGAAACGCTGAGTCTCCATATCCTGCCTGTCCCTCAAGCCTGGAGCTGAGAGGCAGCTCTTTCAGCATGGCCACTTATTGATTCTCTCTGCAATTGCCCTTTGATGCAGAGTGCTCTGCAGTGCCACTGTGGGGGAGTGTGTTTGCAGATCCTCACCCCACCATGCCATGGCCAGCCTCACCGCTGCTGCTTCCAGTGGGTAATGCAGTCTGTGCGCCCATCCAGAGCATCGTGTCACCATCATAAAAGGCAGTGTGTCTGTTCCCCCTGTGGGAGAACTCAGCCTCGCCGGCTCACCCAGCTGCAATCTAGAACTGCTGTCAGTTTAATATCCAACACATCCTGTGTTCAGGGAGCCATATCCTGTGCTTTATTAGAGGGAGCTGACTCAAACAGGCTTCCTTTGCCTATGTGTGTAGTGGTTTCTCGAGCATGTAAGTGCTGTACGTTTTTCATAATGGAATTTGCTGGGAACCCATGTTTAGCTGATCTGGCTTTCACTTAGCACCACTTGCAAGAATTCCCTGTGAGAACACAAAGTCGAGCAGAAAAAGCCCCGCGTTTTGGAAGCACATGCAGCCAGCCAGGTTTTGATTTCCCCGAGAGGTAGGAGCTCACATCTCTGCATCTGTGGCTGTGCAGGCTGCCAGTCTGGTGGTTTCACCAGGCTATTGGTTTGTGTGTGTTCCCCTCGCCCCAGGCGGTGGGTCTGGAAACAATTTCCTGGAGCTGCAGCCGTCTGGTCCTTGGCTGCCAGCTGGGCACTTCTGCTGGGCTCATTCCCACATGACGGTAGCAGCTGACGTGTCACGAATGTCTTGTTAGATGCATATCCGATTGCGGTGCTGAAAAGCATTTGCCAGTAAACCTGCTGTCCTGGATGCCATCAGGCCCTAACTGAAGTCTGGCCACGTGGTAGACAGTCCAGCACTCTGTCTTTTCTCCTCTAGGGACAACAGAAACCCTTGGGTCCTGGGGAACAGGGTTTTTCCTTGCTCTTAGTGATGTGTGGCTTAGCTGTTTGGCTCCACTCCACTCATCAGTGGTTTGTCCTGATGCTATGTGCTGCTTTCCCCTCCTCCCACGTATGTACAGCAAGGGCCAAGCTTTGCCTTGGGGCAGAGCTCCCTTTGTGCTGGGGGGACACAGCCTTGTCACACAGCGATGTGTTAACTCCGGTCATGCAAAAGAGCTCCATTCTTTCCTCTTTCCCTCCCCTGACATTACCCCAGTGCTAAGACATCTGTTTCTCTGCATCTCATCCCCTTACAGTTTACCTGCCAAGCTGATCAATGGAGGGATAGCTGGGCTGATTGGGGTCACCTGTGTATTTCCCATTGACCTGGCAAAAACTCGCCTGCAGAACCAGCAGAATGGCCAGCGGATGTACACCAGCATGTGAGTACCGCCCTCACAGGCAGCATCCCCCGGGGCTTTTGGTGGGGAGTCCTTCTACTTTGTTACCTCTCTCAGGTGAGTTCAGCATTTCTAGGAAGTGGGCTGTCCCCAGGAAAGCCAGGGGACAATCCTGAAACAAGCTGTGGTAAAGCAGGTAAATAAAGCAGCTGTTCAGGCTGCTGAGCCCAGCAGGTGAGATCTCTGCAGAGGGCATATCTGTTTGCATCCCTTGCTTGGGAGCAGCATGTTCACTGCTGTCAGGGCTCAGGACCAAAACACAAAGAGCCCTGTTCGGTTCTCTGCTGGGCCACAGTCAGGTGCATGAGGGAATTTCTGCCTTTTCTGTTTCCGTGACTCTCATATTGGAGGTTACTATCCCTTCCTTTGCTGTGTCAGTTTTAAAAAGAGGAAGCAGTCACCCATTCCCAGTCTCGAGCACTGCATGCAGACCTTTTGAAGGATCACAGGTTGACACATGACACGTGCTGTAGTTACCCCAGCAGTCCTATGTCTGAAAAAATAAAGTGCTGCAGGCTGTAGGAAAAGAAGGCATGAATATATCCAGCCCACCAAATTCACCTGGGATTTGTGTGGGATGCTTACGGCTGTGTATCTGCTGTGGGAATGTACACCACACTCAGCACAAGATGCTTTATGCTAGGAACCAGAGTCAGGCCTTAGTTTTCCAAAAGTACTGGTATCATTGAGGGGGGAGAAGGGACTGGGACTGATAATGTGTGTCCTGTTCTCCTGCCACTTTGTTCAGAAGTAGTGTTACCTGCTCCCTGCTCCTCTGCACTAATATTTTCCTCTTTCCTGCCAAGGAGAATTTGAGGCAGAGTGGGAATAGGAAGGAAATGCTCTGTATGTTGATGGTTTTAGTCTCCGGGCCTCCTTGCTCTAGCTGACGACATGTAATTATGCATGAGCTTAGGTTGTAGGCTCTGGCGTGCTGTGGCAGACCCGTGCTTCCCTTGACAGTTACAGCACTCTCTGCTTTGTTTGTGTGCCTGGGCATGCTGTCAGGATGCGGCCTCCTGTCTTGCCTTGCCTCTCATTTTTGTTGTGTCCTGCTCCTGCCGCTGCTGCAGATTGCTTCTCCCTGAGAATCGCTTCTCCCCCAACCTAATAGGCAACAGCAACAGGAGTTTGGGCAGGATGGAGGATTTGTAGGCTCCCCTTGGGAGTGTGTGCCAGGATGCTTCATCTCTGGAGGCTTTTAACCTCCAGCAGTCAAGTGCAGATCTACTCCTTAGCCAGGAGTTGTGGGATGAGGCGCCATTAAGGAATACACAGGATTTACCCTATATATTTGAGCTGGCTCCTCCTAAGAGTCCGTGACAAAGCCTGGATGTGAATAAGTAATGCTGGAGGTGTTCCTCTGGCATTGGCATCAGCTGTAGGGAAAGTGAGCTTGGGCTGGTGGGGATAAGTGCAAGGGTCTTTTGGGGGCCAAGGGGCCAGCAGGGACAAGGAAGTAATGGGGATAACACATCCTCTAGATAACATCAGGACATCCTGCGTCCTACCTAAGCAAGCAAGGGAAAGGCACTAAGAGGATGCTGTTACTGTGCATGGAGCATGTCTTCAGAGACACCGTTACATTAGCTAGGGATTTGGGAGGGCTTGTCTGAGCTCACCAGTTACAGGGGCTCATTTTTCGGGATGCCCATCGATACCAGATCTCGAAGGTGTCTGCTGAACACCCAGGAAGGCAGCAAGTTAATTTAAAATTTTGGCTGTCTTGCTTTAAGACAGCATGCCTCGCCTCTGCTCAGCTCAAGAGACCTTTGGCATTAGGGGAGCCTTTCCCTTGAAAGAGTCGAAGACACTTTGGAGCAGCCCTGAGGGCTGGGCTTTTGGGCTGCGCTGCCCCACATATGTTATGTATAATTTTAGTTGGCTGTTGGCTCCCTTTTTCCAGGGAGAGAAAGGAGCTGGGCATGGCCTTGGCTCCATCTCATTCTGCTGCAGCTCAAGGGGCTGGGAGTGATGTGCAAGCCTTACAGTGAGGCAGCAGGGCTGCGTGAGCATGGTGGGGAGCAGCTCTTCCTGCTCCCCTCTCTGCTGCGGCTTGTTCAAAGCAGCACCGCTGGCTCGGGGAAAATGTCTTGCCTCCAGCATTGTGGTGGAAGAGCTTGTCGGGGGGATAGGAGAAAGGTGCCCCAAGATTTCTGGGGCTTGCAAATGTGTTGGGGGGACTGCTCCCAAGAACAAGATGGGTGCGTGCAAGCTGCAGGAGCTGGGGTGGGGTCTGTGAAAGACGGGATCCCAAAGGATGCGGGGAGTCCCAGCAGAGAGGGGAAACTCATTGCCATGACTGGCAGCAATGCAGGATGGGCTCTTCACAAATAACGCGGGGTACCCTAGAACAGTCTTGACCCAAGTAGGGCCACAAAGCCCTCAAGGGAACTCTGTATTTCTTTCTCTCCCACCTCAGCACCACTGCAGAGCAGAGATGAAGTTTATTCCTTGTGTTGCCAAATCTCTTGGAACTGTATTCTTGTTTTTATCAGCTACACTTCCCTTATTACTACTTAAAAGAGCCTTTTGTTCCTTAATTATGTATGCATGCATGCATATGTACCTGTTCCTTTCCCTATGGCCATGTCAAGTACCTGTCCCTTCCCAAAGACCCCAAAGCAACCTTCAGCCAGCACCTGGGCTTCATGCAGCTGTGGTCCAGAGAGGGAAACTCTGCCAGGGGATCTGCACTGCCTTCCTGAACTGCACCTCTGGATTTGTTAGGTGTGTGTCTGTGCCTTCGAAAGGCTTTGAGCCATTCCAGTGCTCTGCACGGTTTTCCCATCTGCAGTAAATGTAGTGGAAACAAAGAAACCGATGGTTTTCCCCTTGGAGCAGACCTCCAAGGCATCCTGTTGCGCTCTCCCCAGGGCAAGAGCCTGAGCGCTCGCTGCCTGCTGTGGGACCCGATGTGTTAAAAGTAACTGGTTTAATCTGTGTGGGAGGTCACAGATGACTGAGCGTTCAGGTCATCTAGTGTTTGTGTGCCTTGTGTCGAATTTCACGAAGTCAAGCAAGTCAGCATTGGGGGTTTTGGCCCCCCTTATTTCCCTTCCAGAGCTGGATTTAAAAACATGTGCATGGGGATCTGCTTGTTAGAGCATCTCATGCGCATTTGCCATGGTGGATCCTGGATAAATAGCCCTTGCAGTCACATTTTTCCCTTTTGTGTTTCTAGAAAGCAGACAGTGCGTGCGGGGTGAGCTGGGGGTTTCAAAGCCCCTGTGAATTAGGGGCTGAAATTGGACTCAGGCCTGAACAATGGGGCACATTCAGCAGCTGACGCAGTTCCCTTCTCGGCTCAGGGTTTTGCTGACAGATTGTCAATGAAAACCACTCCAAGAGATTTGTTTTGTTTTTCTCGGCTCTCACCCACCTTTGAGCTCCTGTGGTTTATCACTCTCTGTTTTGTTTGCAGGTCTGACTGCCTGATTAAAACAATTCGGTCGGAAGGCTACTTTGGCATGTACAGAGGTAAGTAAAGCTGAGTCAGGCATGGCGCACCTTTTGCGTTGGAAGCACTGGTGCATAAGTGGGAGGAAAAGCCCATATTCTCTGCCTTATAAAGCAATAACCTAGCAATATCCTAAGGTGTTGAAAGGTGCAGCTGTTTCTGAAAGTAAACTCCTCCATGCCAGGTGTCTGCTCAGCTCTCCACCATTGAGGGCTTGAGTCCTCCCCGTGGCTGTTTTGGTGTTAAACCTTACCATTTACTGAAGTTCATCTTTACTAGCAGTTTAAGTGAAGCTGCTGGACTTCGTTTCAGGACTGTATGCGTGTGTTTCCCAGCTTGGGCACGGTAACTTTTGTCAGAGGGGCAGTAGCAAACCTCTTGAAGTGTCTTACTTTGTGGTTGATGATTGAATTTATGTCAAAGCCCATCTCCAACCAGGCCTGCTGTCCCATCTAGTTGGTAGCTTGTCTCCAAAACTAGCTGCCTTTCAAGCATGGCAGAGTGCCTTGTTTGAGTATTAAGTCAAGCTGTAATTAAAAAAAAAAAAAAAAAAATTAGCCTGCCCCCAGAAAAAACTTCCTTTGGGGTGGTAAGAAAATCAGAGGTTGGCTCATGGTGGAGCTTCAGCTTTTTGGGCATTGTGTGCTAACCTGCTAGAAATCTCCTGGCTCCTTGACTTAGGCTGCCTGTTGCAGCAGTGAGTTCCTCAGTGGACATTATACCTTTTCTAGTTTAAACACAAAATCCTTGAAAGTTTTTAAAGATTTTTGAGGAGAGACGAACAGCAGGCCAAATTCTGACTTTACTCCTAGCAGAGGAAAATGTGGAATACCTTCTTGACTTTCAGCACAGTCCAGCTGGCTTAGTTGACGCTGAACTCTGGTTCATTTTGTATACTGGTATTCAATTGTCTGAATATGCAGTTTTTATCTCTGAGGCATTCAGATAGCATTCTTTGTGGCACTCATTCACTGATAAAGCCTGGTTAAAGTACTGCTTTGATTAAGTGAGTCCTCGCTCTTTCTTTTTTCAAGCGGGAGTCTGGAGATGCTGGCACCTTGCTGTTGGCAGCAGTAGCGTCTCTTGCCACTTCTTCCATAGCTCTTAAGGAAACACAGACGCTGTGGCCGGCCAGCCAGCCTGGGAGCAGGCAACTGGCTGTTGAGGCAGCGTCTCTTGCCCAACTTGCTGGTGGGCGTTTCGAGGGAGTGGGATGAATGCTGGGGATGGATTGGCTGCTTTGCACCAGCTTTCCTGGGACCGGGCAACAAGACAAATAACCCTGAGGAACCCTGGCAAGCTCCATCTTCAGTGCTAGCAGTGACGTGTTCCCCCTTGATTTTTCCCAGAAGCTGGCTGCTTCTGTGTTCCTAGCCAGGAACACAGTCTGCATTAACTTTGGCTGTAAATATGCAGTGGCAGGCTGCTTGCTGGGGAGCAGATGGAAGAAGCTGTTCCTGGAAACTTACAGGGAGACTGTAGGACTCAGGACTTTTGGGAGAGACAGCTCAGTCCTGTAAGATGTAGGGTGGCGGAGGGGATGTGCATCTCCAGGCCACTTTTCACTCCCAAGCAGAAATCTCAAAGGGTGCAGAGGGTTTTGCATAGCTCTTGCTTTTCCCAGCCATAATGAGTCTGGTCAGCTTGGTCCATGTCCCACTAACTTTGTACCCCCTCTGTTCAGGGAGCTGATAGTGGCTTCAATTTACTTGTCACCTCTGACTATTAAATGGGGAGCTGGGTTTGGAGAGGGCTTTTGTGAATAGCTCCAGCTCGTTCCAGAAATTCATAGATATTTCAGCGTGGCCAGGGTGCAAAGGTGAGTCCTCCAAGTACAGCAATCCTGGTCTTTGTGCCTCAGTTCTGTGAGCTGACGTTAGCAGCCCTTCCCTCCTTCTCAGGGAGAGGATGAGTGGGTAAAATACATCCAAGATTCATGAAGAATGTGAGTACTTTTCTGGGAAGAAGGTAAAGAGATGACTCAGCCTTGCAGACAGGGGAAGGTGGAAATCAGATGGTGGGAGTGGTTCCTGCTCTCTCCATCTGTCCCAGTTCCCCAGCAGAAGTTGCTGTATGACTCGCAAGCTCTTATTTTCAGCCTTTAAGCTGAAATTGGGAGGATTTTATGTTAATGTACCTAAGTGGCAACTGCTGTGCCCCACAAGCATGTCAGTCATCCCTACAGGGCACTTGGCCTCTGTTGGAAGACAGAAGGGGTCTGCTTGGGCGCAGCCATTCCCACTGTGTGACTTCAGGTCTCCTTCACATGTGAATAAAAGCTCCTCAGTGCAGACAGGAGAGAGGCTTGAGCTTCTAGGATGCTTTTCTACAAATCATCTCTTAAGGGGTGTGTGTGGGCAGACAATTCTTGCTCTGTATGAGTAGCCCATAGTGAATTGTGTGATGTATAAGGCAATCCCAACATTTCTCTGAAGTTTTTCCTCAAAAGTTACAGGCATTCTTGGGTTGGTTTGTGGGAGGAAGAAGATGAGTTTTTTTTCTCATGTCTTTTCTGTAATATCTAGGTAGCAGCAATGCCTCAAAGCTGGGTGGTGCTGTCTAGCCCTGTCTGTGCTCAAGGGATGACGGTGTGCTTACTTCAGACGTGATGCTAAGCGAATGAATCCATGGTGCCTGTGGGCTCCTGGACTATGTGGACACTAGTGGAAGGGGACCTTGGAGAAATACTCTCTCTGCTTCCTGCTACAGTTCATCCAGAAGCCACCTATAGATCCCAGCACGCATCCTGGAAAGTCCCACTGCTATTTGCAGACTAGCTGTTTAGCCTAGCTGGCAGGAGCCAAAGGCCTAGATGAGGCTGGGGAAATGCCCTTTGCATTTGATGATGTTTGGAGGTTAGCTGCAGTTTAGCTACAGTAGTGTGGCAGCCTTCCCTGGCCTCTGCTAATAATACCTCCCACATGGACCAGTGCTTCACTGGGGATGACTCAATCCCCCTGTATATAACAGGTTGCTGGTGGTATATAAGGGCTTCTGTGGGAAATGTGTTTTAATAACAAAACCCAGGGCTTGGTGAGAAGAGGGCACTTACCAGTTCAGTTGGCAAACAACTGGTTTTGCCTCTACGTTATTTTGTTCTTGGTAGTGCTTCTGTACTTCTTTTCAAAATACTTTTTATTTTTTAATTACTGCAATTTATTTTTGCATTCATTTTGTCTGTCACTGCTTCTGGTACATGTAGCGTTGCCTATAGGCCAAGGTTAGCTTTAATTAAGGAAATAGAGTCATTGGCATAGCTAGAATTGAAGAGCTATGAGATTTTGTAAAAAGGTAGAAAACGCTGTGGAAAGCATACAGCCAGCAGCTGAAGTATCTAATTTCTCCTCCTCCAGTGAATTGAAGCTATTATGGATTATTGAGGACACGGATTATCCATTCTCTGCTAAGCAGCTTTACCGAAAATATCAAAGATGTAGGAGAAAACCCAGGTTCATTAACTTTTCTCTGTATATTGTGTGTTTTTACCCTCTACTTTATTTGCAATTGAAGGAGAAATTGCTGTGAAAGCCTCTTGGCTCCTGGAGGGGGTCAGCATGTAGAAGCGTACTTCTCGCTTACCCTTCTTGCTTGATGGTTTGGAGTTTGTTTTCTTTCTTTCAATGAACCCTTTACACTGGTGTTAGCGTAGCGGGTTTATTCTTTTTTCTTTCTCTCCTTGTTTTTCCAAGGAAATGGGTAATCATGCTGCATGTTAGTAATGTACAGGTGTTTTACTTTCTAGCCATTAAGAGTGGGGTTGAAGTTGTCTTCAACTTGGCATTCAAGGAAACGCTTCACAGGTAGCCACTTCCACTTAAAAATCAGACTGTGTGGATTTGCTTTGTAGTTCTTGCTCTGATTGACATTAAAAGGTGGAGGTAGAGCATGAGGGTCATGTTTGTGTGGCTTCTCATCACATGCAAGAGCTGAGGCAGGGAAGGGGGGGACATGATGAGTAGGAAGCACATCAAACTGAAGCAGCGCAATCACTGGTACACTTAAAAGTTCACAAAAACCCAGGAGTGTGAGAGGACTGGCCTGCTCCCTGGGTAATTTATCTGGCTCCTGTAGAAGATGCTGGCACTGGTTGGATGTCATGGCCAGTGTGGAATGAAGGCATTGGCTTAGCTTGCCACAAGGCAGTGTTACTCTGTATTTTCTGCAAAATCTGAACCTGGCAGTCGGAACAGAGGAAAATGTGTTGGGCTGCCCAGCCCTGCCCAGCAAAGGCAGTCTGTTTTCTTGCTGCAATTTTCTGCATGATGGAGGTGTGTCCTCTGAGCAGAGGAATGTGGAGCCAAGGATTCCCGTGTCCTGGTCCCAATTGTACTGGTCCCAGAAGTCCCAGTTGCAACTTTACTTCCTAATCTGAGGAAAGTCCCCCTAAACCTATGTCTTTCCGTGTCTAATTTAGGAGTTCTTTAACAATTTTTGGAGGGAGGGGAGTCCATCCTGAGCTCCTGTCAACTTGTGTTCAAACCTCCTGAAAATGACCCCTGCCGGGTCTTCGGAGCCTAGTGGGAGTGCAGGCTTCTCTGTCTGCCTCTCTTTGGAAAACGGAGCTTTGGGACAAGTTGTTTAAATGTCTACGGCAAGCATAAATGCAAAAGGTATACCCTAGTATTTGTGTTTTGTCCTTGCAAAGGTGTTCATAGGCCATTAGCAAGTCTCAAGCGAAGCTCTTCTGGAGGGGTTGGAGCTCAGTATGCTTCAGTGCAGGCAGGGAGAGCTTGCGGTCTGGAGGACTTTTTGAGCCATAAGATTTAAAGGGAGGAGAATATTCTGGAGCCTTAATCTAATGGCACAAAACCCATTATGCTCAGAAGGGACTGGCCCTCCCCTCACCCCATTTCCCCCAGGGCAGCTTGAAAGCTGCCTCCCAGCCTCTGTTTTGCACTAATGCCAGTGCCCATGGCCCACAGCAGCTGGCCAGGCCACACAGACCTTTCATTGTGGCAGGCACAATACAGGGATATGCTGTTTGTTGCTCCTGACAAAAGGGCACTCCAGTGGGCGGTGGGGGAGCCAAGGCTTGTTTATACTGCAGGTCCCCCGGAAGGCCTTGCTACGGTGCTCAGAGGGGAATTTCTGCATGCTGCAGCTTGTGGTGGACAAAAAGCCACTTCAGCGGTGGCTGTTCTGAGGAAGACACCCAGTTGTGGTATACAAGGGAAGCCACTTAACTCCAAGGGTTGGTCTAGAGCTAGCTGACTTCTGTGCAGATGAGGCAGTTGACTTCAGCCAGCCACCAGGTCTTTCAATGGCTCTGCCTTTTCTGGGCTGCCTGGTAAGCAAGCTGCTCTGGTTTTGGTGGTGGTGGGGCAGGGGCACTAGCATGAAGGTGGGATGGGGGCTTTTGCTTCTCAGCATCACAAAATATTTGCGAAGGAGTTGGGACTGGTTATTAATCCAACTTGTACTCCTTTCTTGAAGGTCTGATCTGCATCCTTCTGGATTCATAGGAATGCATCCTTGGATGAGAGAAGAGGATGCATGTATGCATGGTGGGATGTAGTAGTGAAGCTAAAGAAATTACAAAAAACATATTGCAAATAGAGTAGAAACACATCAGGGGATGTTTTCAAAAACCCAGGGTGTTGGGAGGCCGAAATCCTATTAATTTCCAGTGGTGTTTCATGTTTCTAAACCCCTTTGTGCACTGGGAGCTCTCCTTCATCAGTCCTTGGTTTTGAGCAGGAGTTACAACACGTTCCTGAAGGATCCAGTTCCTTTATTCTCATTCTCCACTGACCTTTTCCTCTTTTCCTTGCCCAGGGGCTGCAGTGAACCTGACTCTAGTGACACCAGAAAAGGCTATCAAACTGGCAGCCAATGACTTCTTCCGGCATCACCTCTCCAAAGACGGGTGAGTAGGGTGTGCAGACCTTTCGCGTTCAACTTAAAAGACACCAGCTCTTGGGACAAGTCTGGTGAGACATCAGGGCAAAGGTGGAATGGGGTGATGTGATAACTGAAATATGAGTTGACCTTGAACAGCTCACCTGGCGATTACATTCGGGCTAAGGATGTAATGTCTAAAATAGGAAGTGAAAAGCACTACACTGGATGACTGCTTTTTATTCAAGCTTCTAAAAATAGTCCCAGATCTAAGCCAAGGTTAGCAGATCCAGAATTTGTAGGCAAAATATTTGAGAGGAACCCAATGGCACTGATCACTTCTCAAACAGCTGCTGGGAGGACCCTTTTCCTCAGCATCCTATTGGATGCTGTTATGCTCTTTCTGGCTTGAACAGATGGCAAGTTCTGTAGACCCCAAATTTAGCATCCCTCTTATCCTTTTGTAGCTTGAAAATAGATTCACCTTTAGAGAGGTGCTGAATCTGAATTGACAAAGGGCACTTGCAGCGTTGCCCAGCGGCTAACCTGCAAATAAATGCTGAAGGAATAAAATTATCTGCTTAGCTTGCAAGTGGGGGTTGGTTCATGTGAATTAAATGTGAGTAAGAGATGCTAGCTGAGCAGTTGAGAGGGGCTGGACCCTGAATATTTAATGCTGTTTTTACCAAGATATTTCTCTTGTAATTTGGAGGACACTTGTGTCACCCTTCAGACCGAGACCTCTCTCCAGAGACAGCCAGTGAAGGGCCCTGTCTCCAGTCCTCAGTGACAGTAGTTAGGAAACAGCCTGCTTAGGATATCATCCTGACTCTTCCCATCAGCAGTGATGGGGTGGAGCCTCACTGAAAATGCAAAGTTCTGCCACGAATACTTGGTTTAACAATTTCCCATAACGTACCACGTCAGTCTCAGTTGCTGCAGATCAGTGGCTCAACAACTTCAGTGGAGATTGCGGACTGACACAGGTTGAGGATCTAGTTTTTTCATGTACCTAATTTTTTCATTTTGGAGTCTTTTAAAGTAGTTGCTAACATATGTCTGTGGAACTCATCAGCTCGCAGCTGTTTGTGATTTTCTGTCTCTTCAAATGGTGTCTCTTCTGTGCTCTGCTCAGACAGTGGGAGGTAATGATGTCTTCATTGCTCCTTGCTTCCACAAAGTGGTGGGTCTGATTCCTGCAGTAGACAACATGGCGGGTCCTGGCATACTGCAGTAGACAGGAGCACTGCTAGCTCTTTGCCACCACCTACGAAGTGAGGGCTTAGTAGGTTGTACAGGGAAGACAAAAGGGTGCCAAGTTGCCATGCCTTGTAGCACCACTGTGAGAGTGGCCCATGGAAGAAATCAGACCAGGATTGCAACATATTTGGCCATTAAAACGTGACATGCCTGTCAGTAGATGTCCTGCACCATGAGGCTTAAAGACTTCCTTATGGGACAAATGTGTGTGTCTGCCTCTCAGTACTGAGGCAGGCTTTGAGCAGGTATTTGGGTAAGTGGGATGCAGCTGTTCCCACAAGCAGCTGTTTTTGGTGGTGGTGGTACCCAGACCTCTTCCAGTTTGACTTCTGGGTTCCTGGCTGATCCACACATGACATGGATGATGTGCCGTGCTTGATTCAGAATAAAGGAGCTAGAGGGTTTTGCCAAGAGTAAGACACCCTGTTTTTCTAAAACATATGCACTGACGGGACTGGCACCACCGTGACCTGGAGCAGGAGCATGATACCATTCAGGCAGTGGGGAGCCTTTGAGTCTAAACACGAAGCATTTTTAACTTCTTTAGAGAAAAGAAAGGTTGGGCCACAGTTAGGTGACAAGAGCTAGGCAGCATGTGGAGTCAGGGCCACTCATCTCATTCAACCACCATGGGGGGCTTGGATGAATGAAATCTGGTCAGTTCTGCTTGTGAGGATAGCCAGCGTGAGCTGGACAGAGAGGCAGAGCCTTGATACTGCTGTGATAGATGGTTTAAGGCGTTTCTAACTAGAAATGTCACTCCAAGATGTGATGGGAAAGAAAATGCCTTGCAGGTTGGCTGTAGCTGGTATAGGCTATGAACCTGGGATCTAGCTGGAAGATCTGGTGCATGCTGTGACCTTGCTTAGTGCATTGGCGAGCAGGGGGTGATGGAAAAGGCCATGACATTACCAGTGAGGACAAGGGCCCTTGGAAACTGCAGGGCAGCTGGTCATCATGGGATCCTTTTCCTCCATGCTAGGCAAATCCCATGTCTGGGGATGGAGTATATAACCTGCCAGAGGAGTTGTGCCTGGCCGTGCTGCAGTTGTTGCATGCGACCTTGCCTTTGGCAGTTCATAGGATCTTTTCCCATGTGTAGCACATGTGGCAAATAGGAATGACGACAAGGGGCTTTTTCATTGAGTCATGAAGGTGTGCGTCCCCCAAGGGTTTGCCTTGCTCTTGCTCCCTCTTTCCAAGCTGTTTGCAGTCTGCAGGTTTCTCCTTTGAGATGCTTCTGTCCCCTCCTCCCCAGTTGTCTTTGTAAGACAGGGCAGGATTAGCAGTGCTGGAATCCAAATGCTTCTCCTCCCCAGAGCAAAACAGGGTACATACCTGCTAGCACATTGCAAGGCAGGGCCACCTATTTCACAGCTGCAGTCAAAACCTAGGTATGAACAACATAATAGCCCAGGGTTAGAAAGGTGAGGATTCAAGCTGCGTGGCATGTCAGTGTGGTTTCATTTCTCGATATGTAATTGCAACAGACAAGTTGTCAGATGGTGTAAAGTGCAGCTGAGGGAGTTAGGCTCAGTGTAAGGCTGGGGGCTGTTTTTTCATGGGGAGCCACCAAGATCTTGATTCAACTCCACCAAAGTCCTTTTCGCACAAGCCAGACTATCTGCTATATATACATAGTATGCCGTGCTCTTAGACCAGCATCCCAAAGGATGCTCTGGTGCTTTTCTGACTCAGAGCTGCAGAAGTCTTCTAGGCCTGTTTGACATTGAATGCCTTTATTTCTAAGCTTCTAGCACTTGCCTTGCTTGAAATGTGTTGCATGAATTGGAGATCTTTGTCTGATAAAATGTGCATTTCTGTCAGTATTTGCTGATTAAAATATACTCCATGTGTCCTGCACGTGCAAATGGAAGAAGCATGTGTGGACCAGAGAGAGTGTGGCAAATCCAGCATGACCCAAAATAGCTTCAAGTTACACAACAACTTTTAGTGTGCATTAATTTTTTTTTTTATCCTTTGAAAAACCTGGTATTGAAATGAACTTGCTTTTAAACTGCTAGGAAAAAAAGCGGCATAAAGCCTGTTTTCAAAAGGCCAGACTGAAAACAACGACTGTGGCGTAGGAAGCTCCTGGCTGTAAATTGCTGGAAGAGTATTTTGGGGATGTATCACTGCAGGTTTGTGCTAGACTCCCTTTTCCCTGGCTGTGCTCTTGGATGCTGCTGGAGGTGGAGTATCAGGGCAGCAGGACCTCACGTGGGACCCAATGCCCTTGTTGGTGCACCAGTCTCCCTGAGTCTGGAGATGTCTGTTCCTGCAGCCCTCTCTACCGTGGGACCAGCTCGGGGGGGGCACTCCTGCCCATACAATGCCTTTCCCCTCCTTTTGGTGCAGGAGGGATGTGTGCTCACAGGCTAGGGGACTTGACTTCCACTTCTTTTCCTGTTTTGTTTTGATGTTGAGACTGGTATGACAGCCTACTGCTACAGCTTCTTGTTTCACGAGGAAACAAAACTGTGTTTGTCCTTCCAAGCTGTCTTGGTCATTTAGGAACAAGGGAGGCCTGGGTGAGTTGTGTGAGTGCTGGAAACCACCTTGCTATGCCATGGAGGAAAGGAGGAAAACCAAGATCCTGAAAAACCTGAAGGGCACCCCATGACCCTGACTGAGAAAGGCAGTAGGGGTCAAACATTGTTCTGTGATGATTTTGGCCCGAGAGCCTCTGCAGTTCCCAGGAGATGAAGTAGAAGAGGTGACCCACAGAAGAGTCTTCAGACAGGTCCTTGTTCCTGTGGCACTCTGTGCTGGCTGGACCACACGGCTGAGGAAGGCAGGACGCGAGAGAGAGGGGAAACTTCCAATGTTCAGGCTGCTGAAAACAGATAATAGCAGTAGCTTCATTGTCCAGAGCAGAGGATGTGAGGAGTCACAAGGGCTAAGTGAAGCACTTGACTGTGAAGCACTTGGGTATGAAGCTAAGAAGGCGATGTAAATCGGTAGTACACCAGCACGCATTTAAAGTACATTGTTGATTTTTGGGTCCTCAGTGTGTGAGGCCACTTTGACAGATGTAAGTACTGCCTACAACTTTTTACGTCCTCTTTGAATTTGAGTGTTAAGCACTTCATAAAAACCAGTCCCTTTAAAGTGTCCTACAAGGTTTCATGTTTATCTCCAAAGTGTTGAGTGCCAGACAGCTGTTGTGTTTGGCGTGTGTTTGCCAGGTTTTGTTGTTCATTTTTCAGGTTCTTGGTTAAATACTCTGCCTTGACTGTGGTAAAAAGTGTCTCATGGCTTCTTATAAAAGCAATTTCTTGCTCATAAAAACGCTCCAGTGTCCCTGGATGAGTTTCCTGCTGCTCTTCTCTAAGGTGTGTTATTCCCTTACCTCTCCTGTCCTCTTTAATCTTGACCTTCATTTTGTTTGCTCTTCTGGAGCAAAGGCTGGCACTCTGCTGACTTAGCAGCTCGGATTCCTAGGAAGACCAGCACGATTGCGTGAATTGTATCTTTGCTGATGCCAGCAGATTTTCTTCCTTTCTGCTTCCTCCTGCCTTGTAGCTTTGCCTAGAGAAGAGAAATAGCCAACTGTAATCCTGAGACAAGCAAGGCACTTTTCCTTCTCTCCCATGCAGATGGGGAGACTGGAGCTTGTTTTCTGTTGCCTTCCCAGCTGATACATCTCCCCAGCGCTCCTTCCTTCATCTGCTCCTCTTTCAGGCTCTCCTAAAATACTGGGACCATCTCTTCTGTGGCATCTGTATAAGTAGCCATTGCATGGCCTGGTTGATCCTTGAGCTGCAAAATGCTCATAGACAGGCTGTAAAGTGAGGCTCTTGATTTAGGAAGGAGGGATGCTGCTGCTAGTCCTGTTGCTGAGCTGCTGTGTCACCTTGCACACACTGTGCTTTGGTCTTTCTCTGGGCAGGAACCCTTGTGGGCCAAGGCAGCCTCTCCTGTAGTTATCCACTGGATGTCCAGACACTTCTTTAATGCATATAACCCTCATCCAACCCACCGGGACTTGTAGGTGGGGGAATCCAGCCCTTGACCTGATAATCTCACTGTGCCTATTCAGGGATAGCTATTTGGGGGGGCTCTTTTATTTAACACACAGAGGCTCAGGGAATTACAGTGGGTTGAAGTCCTAGACATGAAAGGTCAACCAGAAAGTAAATGCACTTTCAACTCTTAGTCTAGAGGGAGCTAGAGATCATAGAATCATAGAATGTCCTGAGTTGGAAGGGACTCGCAAGGATCATCGAGTCCAACTCCTGTCCCTGCATAGGACAACCCCAAAATTCACACCATGTGTCTAAGGGCGTTGTCCAAATGCTTCTTGAATATTGTCAGGCTTGGCGCCGTGACTGCCTCCCTGGGGAGCCTGTTCCAGTGCTCCACCACCCTCTGGGTGAAGAACTTTTCCTAATATCCAATGCTAAACCTCCCCTGGCACATCTTCCTGCCATTCCCTCGGGTCCTATCATTGGTCACCAGGGAGAAGAGATCAGCGCCTGCCCCTCCTCTTCCCCTTGTGAGGAAGCTGTAGACCGTGATGAGGTCTCCCCTCAGTCTTCTCTTCTCCAGGCTGAATAAACCAAGTGACTTTAGCCACTCCTCATACAGCTTCTCCTCTAAACCCTTCACCAACTTCATGGCCCTCCTCTGGACACTCTCTAGTAGCTTTGTATCCTTAATATACTGTGGCGCCCAAAGCTGAGTTATTTAATCACATAATACACCCATGAGAGGAGCATTGCCCTTGTCTTCATTCCAGGTGCATGTCTTGGGACAAAACACAGATTGTGTCCGTGCTCAATGTGCCCAGATACGTTACCCTGCCCGTTGTTCACTTCAGACATTCATATTGGAACAAAACACTTGGGATCTCCCGCCAGAGCAAACCTGGTGTGATGGGTGCAGGCAGAGTCGCCTTCCTCTTGACTTAGTCCAAACATGCAATGCAGAGCTTCTGTGGCCAGAGGTAGGTTGTACCATACCTGTAGTAATGCCTGCCAGGGCAAGACTTAATCTGGTGTCGTTACTTTGACTAGTTACTAGGGTGGATCTGTCCCACATCAGTGCTTTGTTTTGCTTGTCTGAGGCATTTTTGAGCTGGCACTAGGAGTGGGAGGGAGCTCGTAATGGGAACTTTCTTGTGTTTACGTTTCCAGCATTATAGCTCCAGCTTTTCTGAAGTGCAGTTGCAATAGCTTGTTCCCTCTTGGAAGATCAGGGGTTCAGTTGAAGGGACTGACTGGCAGTTTGTGTGCACGTCCCTGTGTGGCTGTGGCAGACGGGTTGCCTTTGAAGGACAGCTCCTGTGTGTTGGTCCCCTAATCCATATCAAAGACCCACTATTTAGATTGTTTGAAAGCAGCTGACTCTCTCTGGTTTGAAACCCTTGGGGAGCTTTCTACAATCTGTTGGGTTGACAGACCAGAGGCAGAGGTTATTTTATGAGTGAGGAAGATGATGTCCAAGCTGGGGACAGTAACCTCTTGGGTAGCAAATAGAAACATATGACTTTGTATAGATGTTTCCTTAGGTCAAAGATTTCCTGCCTTTGGAAATCTTGTCATTCTTATTCCAGAATGGCTGGTTTGGGTCCCTCCCCAAGCACAGTCAACTCCTACACGGTCAAAATTTTTCAGAAACAAAAAAAATCGTACACTGCTCCGATGTGACATCAATATACCAATGCTTTCAGAGATCCTAACTTTGGACTGATGCGTTGCTCTTGAAAAGCCCTCCATAAACCTCTACTTCCTACTTTTTGACTTTTTCTTACTTTTCAGCTCCAGTTTGAAACTCTGATTTAGATTGAGCATGAATCTTCTCCCCTTCCTGTTTGACATTGTTGATTTGTCACTAGTTAATTGCATGTCAGTTAAAAAAGTGGAACAACTGATTTCTGCCAGTACAGAATTTGGGACTATTGTCTATATGTTATATTTAACACCCTCTTGCTGTGATAAAAGATGATTTCTGTGTTTGTAGGACCAGATCCTTGCTGGTGTTGCAGCTTTTGAAGGTAGTTGAGATGTGCCAGTTTTTAAACCACTGAGGATAAGGCCTGTGGTGCCTTAAATATTTAAACTCCTTTGTCATCTAGAGATGAACTGTTTTCAAACTCCTTTTATGTGCAGACTGGTGAGGTTTTGCAAAGGAAGTTTGACCCCTGTATGGCAAATTTTAAACCTCCTGACAAAAGATTTGCTTATGTTAGGCTATTTTTTTCTTGGACTCCCCCCAGTTCCCAGGATATGCAAACCAAAAGTTGAAAGCCCTTGTTCTAGATGCTTTTGATGTACTTGTTTGACATCTCTAAAATACACCCACGCACATAAATCCTTTGCTGGGTCACACTGGTATAGCTCCGTGGAGTTCAATCAAGCCAGGCTGGCTTTTGTTGGCTGGGATAACGGTCCACAGATGAACATGTAGGGCAAATCTTCCTGATCTTTTGAACTGGGTATCAAAGCGGTTGCGCTGGATGAAAGCCAGGAGTCATGTACTCCAGGGATGCTCCAGGGCTCTTGCTAAAGTGGGAGATGCTCTGCTGTGCCGTAGAGGGGGACTGGCAGCCAGCTCCTTTGGGTAGTTTGCTTCCTCCCACAGCTGGACTTGGAGGTACAGCCTTGCTGCTGACTGTATTGAGCTGTGCAGAGACTGGCGGTGTGCTTCAGGCTGCCCGAGAGGCACAAGCTGGCCACCTCCAGGTGTCAGTGCCAGGGGGAACCTCTGGATTTGCACACCCTGATACCTGCATGCCTCCAGGAAAGCTTGCTGTGCACACTTCAGCACCCGTGTGGGTAACTCTGCAGGAGGGATTGTGTTTTGCAGCTTCTCATCTATGGGGGAATTTGGAAAGGGGAGTAAAGTGTTCCTCCCTTCAGCCTCACAGGAGAGCTCTATATTTAGTGACTGATAATCTCCGTTATGGCTCTGTGCCTCTAATCCCCTGCTCCGATATCCTCCCTGGAGAAGATGAGAGGTGGAGAAATCGGCACAGCTGACGTGGGCCAGCTGGATTACAGCGCATCTCCCCTCCCTTTGCTATAGGGTTGGCAGTGAAACTTCTTTGCTGGCCCACAGTACCACAGCTGTGCTGTGTGTGCGTGCATATGAAACCCCCAGTAAGGGAGTGTGGATTGGTTTTGCAAGGGAATAGGGGATATCATTGTGGGACTGCTTTTGCTATAGTGTGGGGACTCACCTTGATTAGGTTAAGGTGGGGTATTGCTGCAGGAGCAGGGCTGGAGGGAGTAAAAATAGTACTTGCATTTAATACGGAAAAAAGAGGAGGCTGTTTCCCTCTGGCTGTGTGATTTATATATGGCTTTTCCCCCCGCTTTTCGAAAAGAGCAGATCAGAGGCACTTTTTTTTTTTTTTTTTTTTTTTTTTAATCAAGTCAGTGTTTTCTGGTGCCAAGGGGTGAGATTTTTTTTTACAGGGTGAAAACTCATCAGTTTCTGAAAATTGATGCTTTCTGAGCATTTGCATCCTGAGTTCCTCTTTCTAGTCTTAGCTAGGTTGTTTCGTGGCTTTGGGATGGAGGGAGCCTATGAAATGCTGCATTTTGTTAGGCAAGAACATGTCACTGATAATCCCTGGTCTCTAGTGCAGAGGATGCACAAAGCTGCAGTGCTGGGGGTCCATCCCATCCCTTGTCCCTCAGGCAGGACCAGTTTACTGCAAAGGCTATTTTTTCAGGTTTGGAAAGGTAAAGAAGCTCCTAACCACAGGGGAACTGCCTCCCTGAGTCTCACGTTCGCTGTTTGTTTATTTTGCTTTTGTCATAGAACTCCAAAGCAGCAACTCAAATATTTTCCCCCTTGCTCCTCGCCCTGTGGTCTCTGTTTGTTTGTTTGTGGAGATGTTGACGGTGTTTAAAGGACTAGTCTGGCAGAAGGAAAGCTACTTATCCCCCTTAATGCTCAGGTCCTCTGCTGCCCTCTGAAGCGATACCCTTTCTGAAGGCTGTGCCCTGACTGGGGGCAACGCTGGGCTGGAAGAGAGCTGCAGCTCTCTGTCTGGGGATGGAGAGGGTTGTGTGCTCCCATTTGGGGCTGTTCTGGCTGGGCTTCTGGCTTTTTCTGAATGTTCTGTTTCTGGGGTCAAAATGGGTCTTTTCCTCCAGATCAGGTGATGCCAGCAGAGATGCCAAGCCTGGGCTATGCTGAACTGTCAAGCCTAGCAGGTTCCCCCGTCCCCCGGGCTGCCTCTCCTGTAATCCCCAGGGTCAGAGGTGTGCCCTGAGCCCCTGTACCCAGCTGCCCTGGTGTTACTGCAGACCACCTCCTCCGACTGACTCTTTCTCTCTTTTCTTTGGGCAGGAAAAAGCTGACACTGCTGAGGGAGATGGTGGCAGGCTGTGGCGCGGGTACCTGCCAGGTGATTGTCACCACTCCCATGGAGATGCTCAAAATCCAGCTGCAGGACGCGGGGCGAATTGGTATGTGGCCTTCTCTTCCCTGTGCACTGAGCAGGCAGGGGGGGAAAAGGGCTGGGGCTGGGCTGTCAAGGCAGAGAGGGAGGGAATGAGCAGAGAAAACCCTTTTCCTTCCCCCTGGTCTCCCAAGTTAGAGGTATCTCAGGCTGTAGCAGAAGTTTCTCCTCCTCTTTCCAGCTCACTTCCCCCCACCCTTTGCTTGCCTGTCTTTGCAGAGGCCCTCACAGTTATAGAAGGTGATGATTTTTTTTTTTTTTTCCCCTCAAAGCAATAGGCTTGGCAAGTGAAATAGCAAATGCTGGTGGTGGGTGGAGAGAGACAGGAGAGATGACTGGGTGGTCAGCTTGTGAGTGATTAAAACTTGTTAGTTACTCTGTGCTCAGGAAGGGATTAGCATCCTCCAGTGCTTTTCCTGTGGTGGTTCCTCCGTCTCCATGTTTTCTGGTGTGTATTCTCTCTCTTCTACGCCCCTGTAGCACCTCCCTAACAGCTTCCCAAGGGGAGGTGTCCTTTCCAAATGACTTGTCTCCCTTCTTACTCTCTCTTTTTTCCCTCCTGACAAAAGCAGCAGTTGTCTCGGCTGAAACAGTAAATAAAATTCTCCTAGTGCACTGGATTTAGAAGAGGTTTGGGGTCAGGCTCTCAGGGCTGTGGGCAGGAGCTGGCAGGCAGAGGCAGAAGGGAGCGCGAGCCTTTTGGTTGAGACACTGTGGGGTGTTTCTGGTGAGAAAGGAGACCAGATCTGGGCGAAAGAGCTGTTTGCTATTGCCTTAATCTCTTCCAGAGATCAGCCTGGGTTATGGCCTCGTTCCCCAGGAGCCCTGCATTATACCATTAGATACCACATTTGTGGCGCTTGCTGGAAAATGGGCCAATTTATTCTTTTATCTCTCCTTTGATGTGGCATTCCTGAGTAATCACAGATTTACTTTGTCTTTCCTCTCTTCGCTGTTTTTAATGCAGACCTTATCCTCTTTGTGCATATTATTTTAAAATGTTTGAAGGAATTAAGCAATGGTTTGAGGGTTCAGAACAGGTTTTCACTGCCGTGAACAGCCTGTTCTCTGTGTGGCAAGAGACCTGTGGTGTGCTGGTGGCAGCGAGAGGATTGCCTACAGGTTGATGTGCTCTCCATCTTCTGGCCAAAGAGCAGAAATGCATCAGTTTGAAAAGGCTGCGTGTATAAATGTGGCGTACCTAGTGCAGCTGAGGAACTCCCCAGGTTAATGATTGCTTTCAAGGGAAGGAAGCAAAGAACAGAAGTGTTGAACCTCCCTCATTCATTGATATCTTTCATTTGTCCTACTGGGGGCTCGGGGACGTAGCTGGAAGCAGGTACCATCATCTGCCTACTCACAGCAGCTCCTTTTCTCTGGACCGTGTGTGACGGGCTCCTCCTGCTTAGGTAAAACCAGTTGGTAGGAGGGTGCAGCGGACAGCATTGTGGTGTGGCAGCAGCCAGCTCTGAGGCTGGGACAAGCTCAGTTGCCTCACGCTAAGGGAGATGAGCAGACAGGGAGCAAAAGCTTGCAGGGCACCTGGCTGGCCTTAGTCTGCATGTTTTGGTGCACCTGGAGATCTGCCTCTTCCTCATTGTCCTGTGGCACTGGGCAGCAAGAGACTGCTGTTGAGCATCTTGCAAGCTATTGCTCTCTCTGCTCCTCCTCAGCGGCACAGAAGAAGCTGATGGCAGCACAGGCCCAGCTCTCCTCTTCCTCTGCGGCGGGGGCGGCGAAGCCAGTGGTGGAAACGCGCACCACAGCAATGCAGATAACAAGGGAGCTGCTGCGGAGCAAAGGCATTGCGGGACTCTACAAGGGCCTGGGAGCCACGCTGCTAAGGTAGGAGGGCATGGGCTCAAGCACAGGGCAGTGGTGTTTCCAGTCTTGAATGTAAAGCACCAGCCATCCAGGGGATGAGCCTGCGAAGGGGGTGTTGGCTTCAGGGGGTGTGGGTTTGATTTGGTTTGGTTTCCATGCACACATTTTGCACGTTAAAGAAGTGAAGGTCAGGGAAGCGAGGGAGTCTGCCTTTTATTCCTGGAAGACTTACTTCTGCTGCTTTCTGTGGAAAGTTTTTTGTCTCCCCCATGGTCCATATTTTAACACTGTAGAGAGAAGTCCTTGTGAGCTAGCAAAGCAAAACTGTCAGCCTCAGTCTCCAGAGTGTGAAATGGGTTCTGGCCCATGGAGCTGTTGGATGCAAGGACCGGTGCCCTCTCTGACACTCTTTACCTGGGCTTTCACAGAGTGATTCTCCTCTAGCTTTAACAAAGGCAGAGCTAAAGCAGCACTTGGTGGGATAGGGGGCAGGGTGCAAACCTCTTGTAATTAACAGAAGTGGACAAAATGATTGACCTCTGAATGTGCTGGGGTCTTTGGTTTGAGTGTTGAAAAATCAGGGGGAGGCCATTGACTCTGCAGGGCTGCATGCCTGCCCCGTTGTCCTTTGTGCAGTCAGTTTCGCCCCTCCTGAGTTTCAGCTCCTGTCTGCGTTGCAGTTGCAGAGCTGGGATGTCTGCGTTGCACTTGTGGCTATGCTGCCAACACGTGATGCTTGCAGCCCGTTCTTTGATGCTCTGTTGGTGTCCCGCTCTGACTTTGCTTATCCTTGTTCTTCTTTCTTCCCCTTCCTCCTTCTCCACCGCAGGGATGTCCCGTTCTCCATTGTTTACTTCCCACTGTTTGCAAACCTGAACAAGCTGGGCCAGAAAGACCCCAATGTCAAGGCTCCATTCTACGTGTCCTTCCTCTCTGGATGTGTGGCTGGCAGTACGGCTGCAGTGGCTGTCAACCCTTGCGATGGTGAGTCCTGAGTAGCCTGTGCTGGTGGTCTGGCGCCAAGTGACAGGAGTCAGAGGCCCACAAGTGGGTTAGGTGAGGAGGGTGACCGTGCCAGCCTCTTCACAGCATGAGCACACAGTGAGGTACAGGAGGGGAGCTCTGCTGTCTGAGCTGCCTCCAGCTCAGGTGATGTTTCCTTCAGCTGAGCTATACCTTTGGCCACCGCTTACACAGAGGTTTGCAGTACTCTCTAGGTAAGTCAGGAAGAGGGTGTCGTTCATTTCAGTCATTCTTCAAAGGAATGGCTGCTAACATGCCCCTGAAAAGGCACATTTCCATGTGGAGTGATAGTGTGCAGACCACTTACATGCATACGGTTATGGACAACCAGGGGGAGCCTCAGATCTGTGGCCTTTTCTCCTGCTCCACAGCATCTGCCTTAAATATCACCTCGGTTTCTCCTCTCTCCCCAACATTGCACACGCTCCAACGTGTGAAGAAATGTAAGAGCAGCATCGTATATTTTAGATACTTCTTCCAGAAGGAGCTGAGTATTTGAAAATCAGTTCCCACTTTGCAGAAAGATATCTGAATTTGGAAGCATTTAAACCTTAAGTCAACCTTGGAAACCTTGGTCACAGTGGGGGGAGGGGGTTGGTTTTTGGGTGGCTGTGTTTTTCTTTTATCCATTTGTAAAGGAACGGGTTTGTTTTCCCCTGTTTTGCTGATAAATATATGAAAATGGTCTGTGTTCATAGAATCATAGAATCATTAAGGTTGGAAAAGACCTCTAAGATCATCAAGTCCAACCATCAACTAACACCACCATGACTCCTAAACTAGGCCCTGGAGTGCCACGTCTATACCTTTTTTGAACGCCTCCAGGGTTGACGACTCCACCACCTCTCTGGGCAGCCTGTTCCAATGCCTAACCACTCTTTTGGTAAAGAAATTCTTCCTGATGTCCAGTCTAAACCTCCCCTGACGCAACTTGAGGCCATTTCCTCTCGTCCTATCGCTATATGTTCTTGATGATCTCATTTTGACTGTGTTTCAAAGTCATTACTCTAAGGGTAGCTCTTGCCTGCTGAAGAGTGTGCTACATTCGCAGTGCTCACCACTGTCTCTCTTCTCTTTTTCTCCCCAGTGATCAAAACGCGGCTGCAGTCCTTGCAGAGAGGAGTGAACGAGGACACATACTCAGGAATCCTGGACTGCACCAAGTAAGTAAGACTCCTTGGGAAGCAGGCCACCACCTCAGGTGTACAGCATCTGCTGCTGCCTGCTGCCTGCTGCCGGGCAGTCAGTGCAGCTTCTAGACCCAACCAGCAACTTCTCTGTTTCAGGTTCCCCCTGAACCTGTGCTTTTATCTATCTATCTATATGGATAGATATATAGATACATGACCAGATATATACTTTTCATATATGTATAGATATATAAAAGGGAACTTCTTCCTATTTTGAGCAAGGTGAATAGAGCATTTATATTTAAATGCTTCTGTCAAAATCCCAAGAGTCATAACACTGAGATTTTATTTCTGCAAAGAGAGGCAATGCTGTGGTTGTCTCTCCCAAGACCCTGTTGTCTGAAAATCCTACAGCATTAAGTCTTGTATCCCTCCTGGGACGGCTCTGAACAGCGGCTGCAGGAGCGCTGTCTGGCTGGGCTGTCCCCAGCCGCACTCTCCTCTGATCCTTTGCTAAACTGTGGTCTGGCTGCTGCAAAACATGAAGGGAGTTTCAAAACACAAGCACACAAGCACTCTGCTTCTGTATTGCTGTTGTAGCCAGAGTCTCTCGCCATCTGGCTGTGTCCCATACTGAGGGTGGAGTTGGCCCCAACTTTTGAACAGGGGGAGCTCTTCAATGCAAGCATGGGGTTGTCTTAGCTGTACATCCAGACCCAGGCAGACGCTCCTGCTCCTGGCCAGACATAGGGATGGGGCATGTTCCTGCATGGCCATTTGCAGAGCACATGGGAGATGGTGGATGATCTGCTGTGGAGGCAGTGCCAGGTGACAGCAGTCTCTGGAGGGAGACAGACAGCCAGGGCATGGCCAGAGGCTCTCCTGGTGTGGTGGAGGAGTGGGATGGACACTTACCTGTCTGTGCTGTCTCTCCCCAGGAAGATCTGGCAGAAGGAAGGGCCCATGGCCTTCCTGAAAGGGGCGTACTGCCGAGCCCTGGTCATTGCTCCTCTCTTCGGCATCGCACAAGTTGTCTACTTCATCGGCATCGCGGAGTTCCTGCTGGACATGCTCCCCAAGCACCGGGCCTAGCCCCGGCGCACCTGCGTGTGCCCTCCTACCCTCTGCCGCACCAAATTCCCTGTGTTCGTCATCTGTGTCAATTGGTGTCAGAGCAACAGCACAAAGGGTTCGCGCGGGGATGCTGAGGGGACGTGGTCTCCAGACGAGCAGGCGTGGGGAGGGAGAGAGTCCCTTTTCTGTCTTGGTCTGGAACCTGTCCCCTCCTGCTCCTTCCACGGACTATACCTAATAATGCTTTTTTTTTTTTTTCCTTTCCTTTTTTTTGTTTTTAAATTGTCATTCTTAAGGACACTGGTAAGCACAGACTGGGCTTGCAGACCCAGAAGTCTCCTCCCAGCCTTGGGGAGGAAGAGGGATGAGAAAGAAATAACCTGAACCCTCATCCACGCCAGTCCCCCTTTTTCTTCCTGGATTTGCCAGCTATCTGAGGAGTAGCTGGAGGGGCAGCTGCGTCCCCTCTGCCCCTCCTCGGCTCTGCTGGCCCTGTGTCGAGAGCGGGCGCTGCGCAAAGGGGGCTCGTCTCATCGCCACTGGGGGCACGGTGGGGGGAATGCTGCATCTGGCAAGTTCCTTGGCCTGGAAACCTTCACCCCTTCCTTCTCCCTTTCTCAAAAACAAGTTGGACTTAGATGAACTTCTTTGAGATCAGAGGAAGGGAAAGGGGATTGTTACTATTGATTATGTAATTATTTTTGTTTTAAAGCAAAGGGATGTCCCTCCTAACTAGGTGTCACAGGCACATCCGGGTGAGGTGCAGAGATGAGATGTCTGCTCTGTAGGGAACACGTCTGTGGGATCACATGAATGTCCGAAGGTGCTTCACTGCTTGGCTACAGGCAGGGGAGGGAGAGGAACTTGGGATCAANGGGGGGGTGTGTGTTTTTGGTTTTTGGGTTTTTTTTTTTAATGCAGGGGTTGTGGGGAGGGAAAACCAAACAACAAGAAACCACTTTACATTCCTTCAGCCTGCCCACCCCCAGGGTGATAAAGCGGTGGCTGCACATGTAGATTAGCTGATCCCCCCCCGCCCCACCCCAACCCAGCCTGGCCCTAGGTGCGTGAAAGGAGGCGCCTGCTCCACTTCTGCGGTGCCCAACCTCGGGAAGCCATGCTAGAAACGCCACGCCTGTGTGCTCACCTTGCAAGGTGAAAACACAAGGTCTAGTTGTACTTTGATGTTTGACTTGGGCGTGTTTGGAGCCAGCTGGTGTTGGGGAGGTAGAGGGTTCCCGCACCCCAAGCGAGGAGCTGTTTGCACGTATGTGATTACAGGGTTGAGTACTCTGGATCACAAAAAGTCGTCATCCCACTCACTTCTGGGGTGCTGATCATTGTTGGGTGGCAGGGGGCAAATCCACACGTACAGCCTGCTTTGTCAAAGGGACACTGCCCCAGCTAACATCACTTGTCAGAGGACTTCCTCATTTGGTACCCTCTTGGGCTGTGTAATTAATTTTAGTTTAAATGATCTGAAGTGCGAGATCTACCAAGCCAGCGTGATCTTCTCCATTATTTATTCCATTTGGTGCAATCCACCCAACTTTTGTGTTTAAATTAAACTGGTCGAATTAACTTTTCATTCCTCCTTCTTTTTGCTTTGTTCTCCAGGCACTTGCTTGGTGTTTGTGTTTCAAATGTATATTTAAATGAATTAAAAAAAAAAAAAAAATCCCTGTTTTTAATGTTTAAAAGAAAACCACCTCTGTTTCAATGTTCTTGGGTTAGGTTTTTGCAAAACCTGTATGTTGAGGGCCTTCTTCCTTGATGCGTCCTTTTTCTCTTTGAAAAAGTTGTTCTGTGGCTGATTTGTTACTTGTCACTCTGCATATGTGAATAATTTTCTTTACTTTTCTTTCTTAATGACTTATCCGTGTATCTGGGAAGGAATCTGTGCAGATGATGGTAGATGTCTGTGCTGTGTGTAGTGGTGTGATGCTGCTCTTGCTCTGGATTTCCCTTGGGTGGATTAAAAGATTTTTTTTTTTTAAGGTGCCCCATTCCATGTTGCTTTGTGATTTACAAGGAGGGTCCCCGAAAGAAACCTTGCTGATTAAAAGTAGGGGGGTTTCTGCTTGCCCTTCTGCCTGCAAGGATTGGCCCCTTAAGCTGGGTGACTTGCGGCTGCAGGGGGGTGCGTGGGGTGCAGGTTTGTATCATGGGGTTACGTTTGGAGGAAAATTTGGTGCAGTGAAGGGCTGAGGTTCAGGGAAAGCTCTCCTTGTCCTTTTGGATGCTTTTAAAAACCTCTTTGTAAAACTGACTCTTCCTCCTGAAATGTCCAGCTCTTCTTCCACCGCATTGGAGCTGGTGACCTGAATGGGGCTGATTTTTAGCTGCTTGGACATGTCCCTGAATCAGGAGGGCAGCAGGAGGTGGCAGGGGGTAGTGACTGTGACCCGAGGGGAGGCCCTCAGGCAGGCAGGGTGCTGCTGGCCAAAGAAATAAAAGGGGAGAATTCCCATCAACTTAATTAGTCACCGATTGACAGAAAAGTCTAAGCACTGATTGCAGTATTGAGGAATAAAAGTAAATAAATACACTTAGAGAAACCCACCTTTGCTCCCCTCCCTGCGGGTGCCACTCATCCCCTGGGCAGCGACAACAGCCAGCATGGGCTCAACTCCTTGTGTGTCCTACCTGGTCCCTCTGGCATAGGGTCCTCTACTGACCCCAGGCCCTTTTCAGCCGTACCTTGTCCCATGTCACCCCTGTCCCTTGCTCCTGCCCTGACCATGGCTCTTGTGGCTCCAGTTTTGGTTTTGTGGTGTTTACTGCCCTTAAATATGTTTTGGTGGAGGTGCCATACGCCCCTGTCATGGGTTCAGGCGTGTGGGTTGGTTTTGGCTGGTGAAATTTCTTGGAACGCAATGAGGAAATTTACTAAAGCCCTGGAGGGAAAATTCCAGCAAAGCAAAAGGGAAATTTCCTGGAAACCAATAGGGGAATTCCTAGAAAGCAAAGGGAAACCATCCTAGAAAGCTATAGTGAAATATCCTGGAAAATGAAGGGGAAATTTACTGCCAGACAATATAGGAATTTCCTAGAGACCACTAGGGGAAATTCCTCAAAAGCAAAGGGGGAAATATTCTGGAAATTTGTAGAAAGCAATGGGAGAACGTCCTAGAAGGCCATAAGGGGGATAGCCTAGAAATCAAAGGAGGAAAATTCCTAGAAAGCAAGGAGGAAATTTCCTCAAATACCGGGGAAACTCCTGAAAAGCAAAAGTGACATGTCTTAAGAAAGTAACTGATATTTCCCAGAGGGGAGATGTCCCAGAAAGCAAAGGAGGAATTGCTGGAAGTCAAAAGGGAAATTTCCTGGACAGGAAGAATGACATTTCTTGGGAAATAATTTCTTGCTTCCCAGGGAGCAACAGTTATGGGGAAATTTCCTAGAAAGCAATAGAAGCCCTGTAAAGCAGAGAGAAAATTCCTAGAAGGCAATGGAGGATGCTAGAAAGCAACAAGGAAATTTTCCAGGAAGCAAGGGAGGAATTTCCTGTGAAGCAATGGGAGGGAAATATCCTGGAAAGTGATGGAGAAACTTCCTACAAAGTGATAGGGGGATTTCTTAGGGAGGAAGGGAGAAATTTCCTGGAAAACAAAGGGGAATGTCCTGGAAAACCATGCAGGTGTTCCTACTAAGCAGTAGGGAGAAGTTCCTGGAAAGAAGGGGAAATTTCCTCAAAAGCAAGAAGCATAGGGCGAAAGAGGCCAAAATCCTGTGCTTCAGCCCTGATGACCACCACTCTAGGCCCTGGGTAATAAATTTGTAAAACTCCTGCAAATCTTGGGGTTTTTTGGTTTGTTTTACTGCTCCCCGCAGAGCTGAAACGGGCTCAAGGAAGAGCAACAAGGGCGAGCCCTTGGGCAGCACGTGACCTGCATGAAATCATGGTTATTCACTAATTTTCCTCTAATTTAATGCAAAAATCTACCTAACCTGCACCACGATAGTCTGAGGCACAGGGTGACCATTTTCTATCACGGGTGCCGTGACTAGGACCCGCATTACTGGAAACCAGCTGCAGCCCCGGCTGGGCGCCACTTCCCCTTTCTGTGGTGGGGGGATGCGCTGCCGCTGTGCACCGGCCACCAGGACCCCGCTCCCACCTCCACCCGCTCCCTGCCTTGCTCTCAGGGCCTGGCGTGGCCGACGGGGACCCCCACAGGGTTCATCCCTTTGCAAGGGTGGTGCTGGCCCTGAAACACACACACGGGGCTGATGCATGACCCCGGGTTCCTTTTTCCTCCTTTTTTTCCCTTCTTTTTTTTTTTTGCATAAAACCGTGGTGCTGCTATGCTGGACAGCAGCACTGGAGATGCTCATGGTGGCCGTTTAGTGTCCCGTGCAGTTCCCACATCCCGCCGAGGCAGCTGTGAGGCACAGAAACCGTGTGCCAGCGGCTCCCAGCCCCTCTCCTGCCATGGCCGAGGGCGGTCGGGTGCTCCGACACCTGCCTCTGCAGATGTTCACGTTGAGAAGCCGGGAGCAGGTGCGGTGCCAGGAGCAGTGCCAGGCCCGCGGGAGCACCCCAGCTCTACGGGAAAAGGGAGCGCTGGAAAACCGGCTGGATGCGGGGAGTGCAGCCAGCGCCCATTGCCCTCCTGGGTTTATGCTTTTATTTTTAAATTTTTTTATAGCATGCCCTTAGTGTGGAAGCCCAGGCAGGCTGAAAGAAGAAGGATTAAAATAAACGTAATAAATAAATAAATAAATAAGCCACGGGAGTTTCCAGCCTTGAAGCCGAGCCCTGCGTGCCCGGACTGCGCCGCCAGTGCACCCCGGAAAGCCCCAGTGGCAGTGGATGCAGCTGCTTTCGGGCTGAGCCCCAGCGTTTCGGGGTGTCCCCGCCGCCCACCTGCCCCTTGCTCTTTGCAAACCTGCGCCGTTTGCTTTTGGGGTGCAGCCGTCCCGCACCAGCACTTTTGGGGCCACAACAGCCCGTGGGGAGCAACCCCAGCGCAGGGTCACGGGCGTTTCGGCCGCACAGCTCGTTGCCCACCAAGGCCCGCGTCCCGCACCGGTGCAGGGCAAGCTTTACACCTGGATTCTTTCCTAGAATTATTATTAATTTGGGGAGGGGGTTGCGCGGGGCTCTGCAGCCGGCA
>WAAD01024158.1:140499-176006 GCA_013389945.1 Fregata magnificens | reverse complement strand
TGGGCATGGCAGGCTGGGAGGGTCCCCACTGCCACTGCTCAGGCATTGCACCCCGATGTCCTTGGGGTGCTCCTGAGCTGGAGCCCAGCACCTGGCCAAAACGTGGGGCAGGGGGAGGCTGGGTGCCCCCCATCCACAGCAGTAAGACCCCATCCTGCTTCCCTTAGCAGNTGTGTGCACCCTGGTAGGCTCAGCCAGGGCTGGTTTTGAGGTTGTGAGACCTCCTACCCACTGTGCCCCACCTCAGGCAGCACCGACCCTGCACGTCCCCCGATGCTGGAGGACCTGGAGGCGCTGCAGTGGGTGCTGCAGCAGTGTGACATCTCCCCCCGCAACCTTGGCCCCCCGACCCCATCCTGGGCGCCTGCAGGTGAGACCAGCCCTGCTTGCGGGGTGCAGGGTGGGTAACACCATGGGTGGGTGACCCCAGCCGCTTCCCACCGGCGATTTCTCTGCAGGGGACGCTCCCCACCAGGAGACCCTGCTCCAGCCTCACCCAGACCCCAGCCAAAACAACTGCCTCCCCCCGCCGGCATTTCAGCAATGGGTGCCTGCACCAGATCAGCCCCCCTTGGGCACGTACAACTCCCCGGACTCCATGCTGCTGGCAGAGCAAGGTGGGTGCTGTGGGGCAAAATCCAGCCCCTGGCATGGGAATGCCATAACGGGGGTGGTAAGAGGCCGGGTGCTGCCACGCACTCCCCATGCCAAAGCAACCCCACCCTGCTGCACCTGAAATCGTGATGCCGACACTACCCATCTCCCGCCACAGCGCCCATGCCGCTGCCGTGCCACCCGCCGGAGGTCACGGTCCCTGTGCCATCACCAGGGGAGGCAATGCTCTTTGCCCCCGCCGCGAGCCCTGTGCCACCGCCACCGGAGGATAACACAGGTGAGGGTTCTCAATTATTAATAGCTATAAATAATTATTATAATTATTAATAGTAAATAGTATATATAATTGTTAATAGTTATTAATGCTCGGGGGGTGGTTGGGGAGGGGGAGCATTTGGGTTTGGGGGATGCAGCTGCTGATCGCTGCCTGGTGTAGATGGCATCATCCCCATCCTGGACGTCAGCATCTACTACCGGGGGAAGCTCTTCCACCGGGAGGAGGTGGGGGACAGCCAGTGCCTGCTGGCATACCAGCCCTCCGATCCGGCGGTGGCCCTGCGCCCCGGGCACCTGGTGCACTTCCCCAGCCCCGCTGAGCTGGCCGATGGCAAGCAGCGGCATTTCACCGAGGAGCTGCTGGGCAGCGCGGGGCTGCAGCTGGAGCAACGCACCCGCAAGCTCTTCGCCACCCGCCTGAAGAAGTGCAAGGTCTTCTGGGCCCTGTCCCAGCAGCTCGAGGGTGTTGGGGACCCACCGCACAACCTGCTCTGCCGGGACCAGGAAACCCCCATCTTTGACTTCAATGAGTTTTGCACAGGTGAGCAGGGGCGTGTCCTGTCCCCCATCCCTACCCCCATACTCGTTTTGGGGCTCATGGGAGCCAGCTCCAGGATGTCACAAGTATCCAAACCCTCCCAGCCCCTCTGTGTCCCCCGGGTTCACCCCAAAACTGAGCCCTGTCTCCCCTCACAGAGCTGAGGGACTTCCGCAATGGCCAAAGGCAACGGTCCCCTGACTTCACCATCTACCTCTGCTTCGGGCAGTCCTTCTCCAAGGCGAAGCCCAAGGAGTCCAAGCTCATCCTTGTCAAGGTGCAGGGGTCAACACCCACCACTGCCGCACTGCTGTCCAGGGAGGGGGAGACTCTTGGGGGCCAGGGGAGATGCAGGTCGGGGTGCCCAAGGAGGGGGACCTTGGAGGTCCATGGGAGACGGGGCTCTGGGAGCCCAAGGAGGGGGACCCTCAGGGTCTGGGGGAGGTGGGGGATCTGGGTGCCCAAGGAGGGAGACCCTCAAGGGCTGGGGGGAAATGTGGGCTGGGTGCTCGAGGAAGGGGACCCTTGGGAGCCAGGGGAGATGGGTGTCTGGGTGCCTGGGGAGGGGCACCCTTGGGGTCCAGGGGAGATAGGGGTTCCTCACAGTCTGGGGAGGGGGACCCTCAGGGGTCAGGGGAGATGAGTATCTGGGTGCCCAAGGAGGGAGACCCTCAGTGTCCAGTGGAGATGGGAGGCTGGGAGCCCAAGGAAGGGGACCCTCCGTGTCCAGGGACATGGGGAGTCTGGGTGCCCGAGGAGGGAGACCCTCGGGGTCTGGGGCAGGTGGGGATCTGGGTACCCAAGGAGGAGATACCTTGGGGGCTGGGTGAGATGGGGGAACTGAGTGACAGGGGAGGGGGACCCTTGGAGACTAGGGGAGATGGGGCACTGGTGCCCAAGGAGCGGGACCCTCGGGGGCATGGGGGTGGAGGCGGGGCTAGGTGCCCAGGGAGGGGAACCCTTGGGGAGCAGGGGAAATACGGGGGGACAGGTGCCTGGGGAGGGGAACCTGGGGGCCCAGGAGTCCAAGGAGGGCCACCCTAAACAGGAGGCAGCTGCCTGGGTCAGGGGACCTTTAGGGGCTGGGCAGGATGGGGTGGGAGGCAGCTGCCCAGGGATGGGGACCCTTAGGGGCTGGGGGAGATACAGGGTGCCCCCGCACCTCCTTCCTCCGCTCCCTGAACCCTGCCCGTAATCCTGATGGTTTGCTGCTGCAGCTGGTACCCAAGTTCTGCGAGTACTGGTACGAGCAGGTGCTGCGGGAGGGAGCCTCCTCCCTTGACAGCGGCACCGTCAGCCTGCAGCTCTCCGACTCCTTCAGCCTCTTCGAGCTCATTGAGCAGTGCAACATGCAGATGGACTGACCCCCCACCCATGCAGCTCCCCGTGGCCCCCTGGGACAGGCGCCAGCTGGTGGGGGACCACCAGGCATCAGGGGCTGTGCAAACTGGCACTCCCCCCGGACCACCGTGGCGGGATGCCTATGGTGGGGACCTTTCCTCCTCCGCTCCCGCACCCCAAGGACAGCTTCACCAGCCCGTCCCGGAGCTGACACATTGCTTTTCCCCTCTGTCACCTGCTAACGTGTGTTTTTGTGGAGTGTGGGCATTTACAGATTTATTTTCTTAAATTTTCTAAGTTTAAATATATATATGTATAGAAAGGTGCTTCCAGCTTGCTGATGTTGCCCAGACATCTGCCCCCACTATCAGTCTGAGACCTTTACCTACCCCCATCCCCCAAAACCATGGGGGTCCGTGGCTAGCCTTGTCCCAGCAAAGCCCCTGCTGGCAGCAGGCTTGTACCAGAGCACTTGTCAGCACCTTCTCCCCCTTACATTTGTGTAAATGAGGTGACTTCCCACGCATGAAGGGATACATTTATTTCCATGCATTAAGGTTGCAAACATGGCTTGCAAGCAAAGCATGTTGAGGACAGCTCGGCTTTGGCTAAACAAAAATAATTCTTCTTTCTTCGGCGAGCACCTCCCCGCTGGCCCAGAGTTACTCACTTGAGATGTTCTGGAAAAATAAGGCAGTTAACTACAACACAAAGCACCCAGAGCTCAGCTCTGAGGTGCAGAGGTGATGGTATCTCAGGGAGGAGCATGGTAACCAGAGCACTGCCCAAAGATGGGGCGTTCCCTCCCTGGGCTGGAAGCAGCTGCACCCCTTCATTTCAGGAGTGAGGGGAGAGGACAAGCCTGGCCATCAGTGTTGGACCCTGGGCAAGGGGAGGTGGCAGCCTCCTTACCTGCTGATTGACGTGGATGCTGCTGGGCCCGAAGGTGGTGGTCCCGTAGCTTGTCACGTAATAGTGAGCGGAGGGCTGCGCTGGGGGCTCCTCCAGCTGCCTGGGCACTATGGGGATGGGGGGACACCATCAGCACCTCAGTGCCATGAAACCCTCAGCTCTCCTCCCCCCTGAGCACTGTTGCAGCGCAAACCCAGGACCATTGGGCTCACCTTTGGGCAGGAGCAGCTCTGTGCCAAAGCGGTGCCTGCACGTCCCACAGGTTTTAATGTCTTCCTTCGTCCTGCGGAGGAAAAAGCCCCAAGAAGAAGAAGGAGCAGGAGCTGCCCTCAGCACTTCCCATGGAAGACGATGCCAAGGTGATGGAAGAGGTTCCCTCTTTCCACCCTGACCTGAGGTCCTGCTGTTGGTGGGATGGCTGCTGCCTTCCCAGGTGCCTGGGCACCTTCAGCTCTTCATGAAACGGGGGACCTGTGGGCACCTGGCCAGAGTAGACATTATGTGCCTGAGGCCCAGAGTCTCAACTGTTTCACCTTTCTTTCCATGCTTGAATTTCCCACACAAGTAAATGCTAACACCACGTGGGACATGGGCTGCTATGGTCAGGAGAAGGGCAACGTAGTGCCTGGCAAGTTTCGCAACTAACTTCACATGGCTTTTAGAAGCTGACCAGCCCCACCAGCATTGCAGGAGCAACGACTTGGCTCCAGCCCTTGGCTTGGAAGAGCACAGCATGTACGTACATGGCATTCGTGCCATCCATGTCCGGCCAGATGAGCTCTGCTGGACAGCCAGCTGTACGGCAAGGGGTCTTCACGCACACGTGCAGCCCTGGCCACTCCTCGGCGAGCTTCTGGACGATGAACACAACTGCCATGAGGAAGTCCCAGGCAAACTGGAAACCTTCCAGGCAAAAGGACAACATCTCTCTTACTCACAGCCACCCAACCATGGCAGCCCAGGAGATGCTGTGGGATGCACTCATCGCTTCTAGCCCACCAGACCACAGCCAGAATGGTTGCACCAGCTCCATTTCTCAAGGTAACGAAGGCCCATCAGCCTTCAAAGGGAATTTAAAGATATGTTGGAAGAACTCCCCAACTCAGACGGCCCTTTTGCTTATCACTTAGAGACCAGCCTGAAACTGTACTCTCCTGGGACCTTAAGGGGAAGGATGACCCATTTGCTCCATGAGAAGACTGAGAACTTGACTTTCCACTTTCATGTGATGATACCTTGAGAGGAATCCTGACCAGGTTGCATGGAGAAAGGGGGAATCTTTAATTGAACTGCTGGGGACCCTGGTCAGACTAGGACGTGTGGCAGAGGCTTCTGGGGTGCTCTGCCCAGCGGGGTGGAGGTGGCAAGGGGGGTGCTAAGGAGAGACGTGTGGTTGGGAGTCATGAAATAAGATTCAGGGATCCTTACCTGTCCTTCCTGCTGGCTTTCTGCACCGGAGCTCCAGGTAGCTGTAGGCCCGCTGGTTATTCTCTTTGATCAGCAGAGGTTTGCCATTGCAGATGAGCAGGCAGGTCGCCTTGGCCACCCAGTGCGTGGAGTAGAAGGAGCAAGCTTTCACCAGGAACCTGCAAGGAGATTGCCCACGGCTTTCACCACCCTCCTCTCCCCGCTTATCTCTAACACAGGGAGAAAGCGTGGCACAAGGTGGACTTGAAAAATATGAACCCAATTTCAGTAGAAAGAGAGGCAGACACCAAATGAGGACCCTGCCCTACTGAAAGCTCAAGCAGTAGGAGCAGCCTCTTAGGCCAAGAGCTGCTCCCAGAGTTAGCCATCAGATAAAATGCTGGACACAAGTCAAGAACCCCACAAGGACAGGAGACCTTCCAAAAACTGGAACAGTCCCAGCGCCCGTAGAAACTGGACCATCCTCAGGTGGGACTGGGAGAACTCTGACTGCCTGGATGGGCACAAACTAGCCAAAAACCACCCCAGATGAAAGGTGAACCGGAAGAAGCATGGTCCTTGTTTGTGTCCAGGCAGCGAACATCGAAATGGTTCATCCAGGGCTCCGCACATTTGTGGCAGAGCTGAGAAGCCACTGCGGTCTCCTGAGTCCCAGCTTCATGCCTCAGCTGATACGGTCTCAACAGCCAAGGGCTTGCTGACAGTTATACTGGCGCTGCGCCGAGCAAACCCTGAACTGCGCAACCTCATCGAGGGCTGGAAACCACTCCTTACCTCTGGAAAAAACCCTCAGGTATTTCGGGTGAGAAGTAGGCACGGATGTGGAGGTCCTCAGGGTGATCTCCTCCCCACACCTCAGAGACCTCTTCAGTCTGGTTCAGATAGGTTGGGAACAAGTACCAGGACTCGCCTTGGCCCCGCGTTGTCTCCCACAGCTTCCCGGGCACAAACTCACTGGCCTGTGGGTTGAGCGCTTCAGCCTGCCTCACCTCCAGGCAGAGCTCAAAGTGCTCCAGGAGGCTGAAGAGCTTCCCTCTCCCTCTGCGGGGTCTGTCCCCCATGATTTCCTCAAAGATGTCCCGCATCCCTTCCGAACAGAGCTGGTGCTTCACCAAGGCACGCACGGCCCGGTGGCACAGCATTGCCTTTGACTTGAAGGTCCACACCCAGTTGGACCTGTCTCTGATGGTGGCGTGTTCCCCGATCAGTGTGTCCACAGAGATGCTCTCAAGCTGTTGGACTAGCCGGTACCTCACAAGGAACTGGGTGGGAAGAGAAGACGACATGGCAATGAAAGGAGCCCAGCAAAGCTGCAGAGCTTGGGCCCTGCAGAGAAGATGGTCCTGATCCTCACGCTCACCTTGAACATAGTTATTAGGAAGGTAGGCTGGAGAAAAACAGTGCTTTCCAGGTGCTTGATTTCCTCGTACCACACGACAAGACCAATGCGGTGGAGGTACCGCAAGATGTCCTGGAGAAGCTCTCTGCCCAGGTTGGCCAGGTGCTCCCACTGGGAGAGTTTGCTGAGCAGGTACTGGAGGTCCATCATGCCTAGAGGGAGACGTGGGAGCTCAGCACACATTCCAAGGCAGATGCTTTAGAGAGCCAACAAACACCAGCAGCACTCAACATCACCCATGCCTTCTGTGGGGAAGCAGCTGGGACCAGCGTGATGCTCAGTGGCTGTGGCCCAAAATGCTTTGCCCATTCTCAGCTGTCCTACTGCCACCCTGCAGCTCCCATGGTCTTGCCTTGCCTTAGCGGTGCCAACAGCCTGCCAGGACCTTAACAGAGCATCTGAAAAATGAAGCTAATACTGGGGTTTTTTTTCATTGTTTGAGAGAGCAGGTTTGTTTCCAGCCAGAAAACCTCAGATTGCCAGTTAAACCTCAGACTGTCATTTAGTCATGCAGCGAGACAGGCAACAAAACCTGGCTTGTCTCCACAAAAGAAAAGCATTTGCTCCTCATCTTCTAATCCTACAGTGGCCAGGGGAGCCAATGATGACACCGGGCGCTGGTGGTGTTCATACCTCCTTTAGGTACGTAAGCAAGGAGCCGGGGCTGCCTGCTAGTCCTACTAAGTCACAGGAGACACGGAGAAGGGGCTAGGGAGGGGTAGGGGCCATTAAATAAAGTTAGTAGGACATAGGTTTGGAAACCACACAGAAGCATTAAAGCTGTGGAGCTCCTTCCTGCGAGATTTTTTAATTGCTTATACGGGGCAAAGGGGAGAAAGAACATTACTGGAAAGAAACAAACCAGACAATGTGACCAGCTCAGGGTACCTCCAGCCACAGGTTGGTAGATGTTGGGAGAGCCTCCTGGTGAAGACACACTTGGCCTTTTCCTACGCTTTTCCCTAGGCACCTGCCTTGGGGGCAGATGCTTGTAATGACAGAGCTGGGTAATAGCAATTAATGCTCCAGCAATAACACTGCAAGGTCTTCAGCAGCAACCCCACCACCACATGAGCGGGGCCAGAAGGTGCAGCAAGCACTGGAGAGCCTGTCTCAGCCGCAGGACAGCAGGTCCTCCCAGGAAGGTATGGTGGGGGTGATGGACCACTCACCATGGTCTGCCATCTCCTCGCTCTGTGCAATATCTATGATGGCAGCTTCCACCTGCCTGTAGATGGGCGGCAGCACTCGGATGACCTCGGGGAAGAGCTCCTCATTCTTCACATGCTCCAGAATAGTGGCCTCAAGCTTTTTGAAGTCACGGTGATCCGTGCAGTTGACAGCAACTAAGTTTAAGATCTGGAAGAGAGAAAGCACACACCTGCCAAAAGCACATCCAGAGGGGTCTTTTAGCCTGCGAAGTAAAGAAGGGACCTAATGCCAAGGAGGTCACCAAGGATGGGACACACCACTGGCTCAGCTTCAGAGGGCGCTTCCTTCACACCTTTGCTCTGCAGCAGTTCCCGGAGAATCACCTGGGGATGGTAAATGCCCCTTCACACTCCTCCCCAGGCACTTGCTACAAGCCACAGGAGGAGATGCCCATCACCAAGCAGGGACAAGAACGCAGCAGGTCACAGCCAGGGGTTATCACATCCACCCCAGCCCCAGGGAGTGGCTGCAGTAGCAGCCTGATGCATTAGCACCAGGTCACCATCACCAGTAGCACGCCAGGCTGCCAGAGACAACACGGTGACCACAGACAGTAAGGAACCACAATAATCTCAGCCCTACGGTTAATGTGCAGCTCTCCATCTCCTTCAACCTCTCCCACTGGTCCACGTAACACTCGGGCTCTTCACTGCCCTCCAGATTGTTGATGAAGTGAGCAAGGTTGCTTTTTCTCTCTGCCAGCATGGCTGCAATCTTGGCCATGATGTCATGCCTCCTCTTCTCCACCTCCTCCTCCTGGCAGCAGTCCACATGGGTTCCCACAGGAAGCACCACCGAGTTTGGGACTCGCATGGACAGGTTGTTGATCCAGAAACCAACGAGCTCCTTGAAAGTCTTGTCGTTAGTTTGGTACCTGGGGAGGGAGAGAAAGAAAATCCCAAATTCACGTCTAACCCTCTGGATCTCCAGCCAACTTCCACCAGCACAGGCCTGACCATGCACCCTGTGCTGTCCCAGGGCCTTACTGGAGAAGAGCTCAGATCTCCTAAGCTGTCACGGGCCATATCCAAGCTCATCCTTAAGTTTCCCATCCTTAAGCTGAGCCAGTTAAAGCTATGGGGTGTAGCAGAGTCCATCCCTGCTGTGGATGGGAGCATCCCTCTGTACCACAAAGCCCAAGCCTGATGCTCCCTCCACATTCAGGGAGCACCACAAGATACAGGAGGGCTCATAGAGGTATTTCCAAGACAGAAAGCAAAGCCATTTAGATGGGGTTCAATTGTCACATAAGGAGTCAATACTCATCTAACCCCTCAAAACAGAGGACTTTTACTTTGGTAAGATGATGACAGATCTAGTGGCTTTATTAAAAGAGAGATCTAGAAAAAGGGGGAGAGGGAGAGCTAGCTACTCCAGAGGTGCGAAGACCAGGCATCGAGGTCCAATGGAAATGGTGTGAACCCGCACAGGGGAAAGCTTCCCTAGCCCCTTTTTTCTTCTCCCACTCCACTGTGAATCCAAACCAGCCCAGCACTTACATGTGGAGATTGATGACAAGGATGACAAGCGCCTGTGGGGTGATGAACACGTGGTGAGTCATGTAGTACTCCAGCTGGCCAGCAAAGTCCCAAAAGAGAAATGTGAAGTCCTCAATCCGGAACTCGCTGATCTCTATTCCAACCGTTCGCTCTTCCTTGGGCACCAGTTTGGTTTGCCCTTGCTTCAGGCTTTTGCAGATGGTAGACTTCCCTGCCAGCGAGGCCCCCAGGAACATGGTCTTGACCCTCTTGTCCTCCTGCCCCGAACCGTGTTCAAGCTGGTTGAAGTAATTCCGGATCTGCTGGATGCCACCAGCGCACACTTCAATGGGTGGCTCCCGGAGGGGGTTCCCATTGGCCTTGAACATTTTTAGGGATTGCCCCTGGAAGAGCTCCTTGGGGAGCTGGCGAAGGGCATTATTCTGCACATGGAGTTCCTGTAATTGTGCCAGCTGCACGACAGGCTGGGGGAAGGTCCGGAACAGGTTGTTGGAGATGTTGAGGTACTGAAGGCTGCCTCGACAAGCCGCCAGGTCCCTGGGAAGGGCACTGAGACGGTTGTTATTCAGTCGCAAGTGTTTAAGCCTGGGGAGATGGGAGAAAACCCCCTCCGGGATGACCCGGATTTGGTTCTGATTCAGCTCAAGCTTCTCTAAACAGACCAGGCTCTGGATTTCATTGGGAAAGTCCACAATCTCATTCTTGGACAGTATCAGCTTCTTCAGGTTGCAAAGCTTAGAAATGCCAGTGATGCTCCTGAGCTTGTTCCTGTCGAGGTCAAGGCTCTCCAGCGCGGGGTTGCTCAGGACTGCTGGAGGCAGCACACGCAGCCTCTGGGTAGAGAGAGTCACTTTACACAAACCATCCTCCTGCTCCTGACCTGGACATATGGGACAGGAAAGGTGGTTGAGAGAGACTTTCACCCTTTGGGTTGCAGACCATTTTTTCCCTTGAGCTCTGCACAACTTTGGGATCATTTCAGCCAGCAAGGAAAAGCAGAGGCAAAATACACCACAGCTGCTGCTTGAGCAGCTCCTGTGCCCTCTCAAGAGAGGAACCAGAGCCGAGGCACAAGGATCTTGGCTAGGCCTGAAGACACAGGAAGAAATGGTGCCCACCAGAAGTTGACCTGTAGCCCAAGCATCACGTTAACAGCTTTGCTCTCATTAAAGCACTGTGAGAGCTCCAGCCGCAGATGCATCTACCCTGAAACCAGCAGGTTTCTAATCCCAGCAGTGGGCTGGCAGGGCACAGCCAACATCAGGAGGAGAGCTGCTCTCTAAATAACTGGCCCAGCCCACCCTCAGCTCTCAACCACAGCTAGGGAGATGTGTTAAGGCCAGGGCTAGCAAGTTCAGACACTTCCTCTCTCACATCCTCCCCCCGCTCCACATGCACACTGCAATTCCCCAGAGAGATGCTTCCAGCCCCAGGAGACTGGGGGAATAACACAGGGACAGTGGGGTCCCCAGCAGGACAGGGTGCACAGGAAGGAACTGGGTGATGGCTGAGAACATCCCCAAAAGGTCTTTAGAGCAGAGAGGTTTGCGAGTGAGAAGAGCGCCAGGGGGATGTGGGATGGGGATCACACGATACTAGAACAAAACACAGTCAGATTGGTTTCCTCTCCCTTGTTTCACTTCCTCACCAGATGATGCCAAGCACGGCATCCCCTTGCGCAAGGCACCCTGCTCAGGACCGACTCATCATCATTTCTCAGCATCACCACCTAAACCTGGGACATGCAACGAGCCCAGCAGGAAAGCAAGCTTTTACCCTCTCCCAAATGTGCCCAAATGGCGCTCCTCCAGTGCCAAAGGGCTCCCACCACCACTCTGAACCAGAGCAGCAAAGAGCCGGGGCAGGTACTCACAGGCTCTGGGCTGGGTCATGGCCCTGCAGCGTGGCACCGGCTAGATCCTCCTGGTCGCTCAGCCTCCCCCTTTCGTTTCCTCCTCTCGTTTTGCTCCCCGCCTCCCCGAGCTCTGCCCAGGAACCCCACCCTCTCTTTCTCCATCCATCCTCAGAGCAGCTCCCAACAACTTGAGCACCTCTGGCCAGATACCAGGGCCATGGGTATGTCCCAAAAGCAGCTCTGGAGGTCACCTATGAGACAAAGATAGTGGCAGAGTAGCTCCTGCATCAACTTCTTACAGCAGCATCCCTGCATTTGCTCAAGGAGCTTTTGGTGTTACCACTGTTGCAGAGGAGGGAAAGGACACTAACAAGATGTTATGCTACTACCAAACTACTGCACATGCTGAATAAATAAGATTTCTTTCCTTAAACAGGTGGCAGCATCTGATCCAAGAGGGTCAAGCAGAAAAAAAAAAAAAAAAAAAAGAATGCAAGTAGTATACACAGTATACTAGAAAAACTGTTTTCTAGAACATGCCGGAAGAGGCATTTTTAGGCATGTTTCTCATTGCCTCTCCCAAGGGGCATCTTACAATTTGATGGGTTTATTTTTAATGGTAGACAGAATGAAAGAATGAGTATTCTTCACGTAACGTCCAGGGAAAACACGTGCAGAAGGTATAGTTTTCGGCCTCATTGCTCCTCCAGGCAATGGCAGGTGCAGAGGTAACTGAAATTTAACACTCCTTATAGTACCTGCGCTCCTAATATATCTTGCAATAGGCTGTTATCTTCACTGCTAATTCAAGGCTAACACCAACCAAGAATTTAAAGCAGTGAATCAGTCTGAGGAACAAAACAGATTGACATTGTCTTCCTGGTCAACAGTGTATTTGCTTCTATTATTTGGTCAAGCTTTGTTTTTCACACCACTTACCCTTTTTCACTCATGCAGGCAGGTTATTCCAGAATTGTTCCTGTGACACATCCAGAGGTGTCCAATTTCCATCCTAAGTGTATTCACAGCTATATCACATTCTCTCATTCTTGTGCCCAACAGTGCCATAAAAGTTTCTGAACTTTATTTCGTCACGAAATCTATCATCATCAGTTTGTATTTTCAACCCCACACCCATCTGCTAAGTATATATTCTAGTTACAAATTTAGCTTTAAAACGAAAGCTTCTCTTCCAGCTATTCTTTTGCAGTCTTAGTGAGCTTTTGTTCCAAAATCTTCAAAGAAAGCCTAAAGTTATCAATCCCTAATACTCCATTCTGGCTGCACTTTCATACAAGAAGCAAACAGAGCCAAGGAAGATTAATCCCAAAATGCTCAGGGCTCATCCATAAACACTTCTGTAGGATGGTGAATGATGGGAGTGAAGCGTTTTGCCAGTCCAGACAGTACTGGTATATGGGCTTGGTTTGTTTATATTAAAAAAAAAAAAAAGTCCCCAAACCAGCTGCTTGGAACCACACTCAATATTATAGTATGCAGACAAAAATCTTATGATCGAAATCCGAGTTCACTGAAAGGTTAGGAACACCAGCAAGGGATCAAAGGTCTTGCTATTTATGAGTTTTCCTACGCTCACCAGGGAAAAAAAATTAAGAGCTGCAGTTACTTGCTTTATAAAACTCATCCCAGGGAACCTAACTGTCTTCTCTTTGAAGACAAGCAGCACGACTATCCTTGAAGAGGGCAGTTTGCAAGTGCACTCTAAGAGGTTAGGAAAGCCCTCACATAAGACATGTTGCTGCCATCTGGTCCAACAGGCCACGTACATTCAGTTCCCACTGAAGGGAAAGCCAGTTTCTAAGTTGTAACTTACTGGTTTTCTCTTCAGCTTCCCTGTTAAATGTCTTCTCCCTAACACGGTTAGGTGGGGAATGATGCTTTTTGTCAGGTTCAAGTGTGCTGAATATATTTGTAAGTGACTGTATTTCACAGGATCACTTAAAAGATGAGCTGCTCCGCAGTACATGCAGACAAGGAGTGCCTTTAAAGAAAGCAAGATGGAAGTCAGTACGTGTGCTGCACTCCTTCGCTTCTTGATAGGAAAACCAGTCCTCCTGCAGAGGAGGAGGAATAATTACTTATCCAACTTCAATCCTCTTCTAGAAATACAGTATTCCTTACACAAGGGCCAAGCGTGCAGGTTTATACAGAATAGTCAGGGTGAGAGGCAGCTGTAAGACAAAGAAATGACACCTGCTATAGGACTAAAACCATTCAAAATAACTTTATAAATTCTGTCATATTTCTGCTTTGTACATCAGTTCAACCTTATCCCTCCAGCTTGTTACTGAAAATTCACAATGCCTGCTTTTTTTTTTTTTTTTCCTGAAAGGCAGACACAAAACCAGCCATCAGTGCATTATTTACAGAAGTGCAACACAGTCTCCCACTCCGAAATTAAACTTTTCACTAACAAGATACTTCCAACAGAATGTAAATAAACAGCATGGCTTGAGCAGTGTTTCTGAAGTCAGTTTATAAAGGTTAGCTCAATTCTGCACTCCCCAAATGACAGAGCGAGTAAAGCTTCGCTCACCATCGAACGGGCTAAAAATACAACGTTTCAAGTATTAAATCAGAAGTTTCTAAAGACAATCCATATTTCGATAAATAAACACAAGGGAAACAGTATACAGCTCTCAATATACTGTATATGAAAAGTGGTGTCCAGTTTCAAACTTAGCAAGACAGGTGCACGGCCCAAAAATGTGATCAAAGTAACCCTGAAAACTGTGGCAATCCGGGAGTCCGAAACATTAATCTCTTCTGTGTTTCCCCTCGAATTACTCTGCTGGTTTGAGGCATTTGATTGTTATTTAGTTCTACAGTAGGTAATAAAAAAAAAAATACCACCCAAGTTCATTCCCATATGGAAACAATTCAAAAGAAGGTTCCGCAGAGCAGATCAGTCCTATTATAATCTTGCTTCTCTGCACTTTATTTTCAATGAGATGCAACTGCAGATCTATTATTCCCTCTGGCATAGTGTTTGCAGCCAGAATAAGTTCAGTCCAAGTCATGCTGGCTGTGGCTTGCTCTGTTTTCCACTTCACGTGTATCTTCACCATCAGATTTCTTATGTTTCCTCATATGTTTGTATTTTTCCACATATGCCTTCACCAGATTAGCTACCTTCATAGGGTTGATCTCTCCACTTTTGCTGTGGCAGATCTACAATGGATTAGAAAAGGCATTCAGTCAATTAACAGCATTACAGCAGTTCAGGCAGGCAACAGACAAATGATAGAGAAGCCCTAAGCTTCCCAGGGGAATTGATTCCTGCACAGGCCTTCAAGTCTTGTAGCAGAATACATAAAGCAGAAAACTCAACAATGATAGGAGTAATATTTTACTTCAAGCATTCCAGAAATGGCCCAGGGCTTATCTACTGAGCGCCAACTGAATGCAGAAGCATCTCTGAAAGCAGAATTATTCATTTTTACTACAGGCTTTTCTGTCCAGCCAGTTTTACACAATACATGGTATTGATTTCCCATTTTTCTGATGATTTTGAGGAAGTGATGCTCAGATTAAAAGAATCTGGCAGTTTTGAGGGCCCATAGAAGAAAGAGAATGGACCCCACAAAGAACTTCATCAGTGTTCAGAGAAGAGTTCACAGTGACTTCAGCAGCAATTGGTGTTGCTCAGCTCTCCTACAAACCACACTTGAGGTTCATATGGGTCATGTAGAAGATGTGAAATTGCAGCTGTTATCTCAGGAATTTTGACTTATGGTAGAATTTCTCAGTGACAGCAAGAATGCAGAGCAGGGAGAGAATACAGTTCTCAGGGGTATCATTTAACTGCCTTGACCACAAGAGCATTACTTGCTCTCACAAGACAACATTTACCTGCTGATCAGGTCTTTTTTAGCCACGATCTGGTCAGCCCTAAGATCTGAGACAAAAGTCAACATCGGCCAAATTGCAAGGCCCTCTTCCAAAGTTCAGGGACACCACAGATGCTCGAGGAATTAACGCACAAAGTATTTTCTCACTTTATCAGAAACAGGTTGACGATTCTGGCCAAAGTTCTTAATGAGACAGATTTGACCATTCTGACCCAAGGCACGTACCACGTAACATTTCAGCTCAGGCAGCTTAAGCTTAGCAATGTTCCAGACCACTGAAAACATGATCTTCTAAAAGGAACAGTCTGACAGCTCTCATCAATGGCACCACTCAGTCCTGCTTAAAGCAACTATTGCTTCACCACAAGACTGCAGAGTACGAGTCAGAGTCCAAAGATCTGCTACTCAGTTACAGCAGGTAATTGCTGAAGCTGGCAAGTGCAATCCAAAGTACTGCCACTTATTTAATGAACCGCACAGCTCCTCCTCTTCACTTCATTTCACTGTCACCTTACCTTTTGCACTGCTTTTCGAAGAATGTTCTTGTACTCCTCCTTTGTAATCTCCCTCTTCTGGTAAAAAGGTTTAATGGCGAGTTTCACTTCTTCCACAGCCCTTTCCTGCATGTGAAGCTTCTTCATGTACTGCACAGCAAAGAGAAGTTTATTACCTTGTGCTATCTTGGGAATGGTTTCTGAATCTATTTTTCTTAGAAATGCTCTAACAATGAAAATACTCATTTCACAATTTCAACGACCCAAGTAAGAGCTAGCCTCAAAGTGATTTCCTTTACTGTAAATTGCAGCCTTGAAACAAATACCAGTTCACGCTATGAGGAACCGTTGTTTTGTGTAACATTCATTCTATGTCTTAGAGAATGTGTTTTAAGCAAGTGACTACAATGTCCACTTATTAATTTTGGTCTCCTCCTTCCCTTCCAACAGCTCTGAAGTAAACATACATCCATCAAAACGCATCAGATTCTAAAAGCAGCAAGTCATAGCTGTGAATATAAAGCTTCAGGTAGCTCTAAAGGTGTTCTGAAAATTGCAGAGTTGCCTATAAATTAAAGATTAAAGATGACATCAGAACATATTCTATCAAAACAAGTTCATAAAAACTGCTGCTCATAAATGGAGGTTTGGTGGGAAGAGTATCTTACTGTTTTGTTTTGTGGTAGGAAGTAAAATAATTGGCTAAGAAGTTTTTGTTCTTGTGTTAACATCCACTATGCTTAGAGCAGATGGTCTGTACAGCAAATCAGCAGCAAGTGACTAGCACTGCAAAATCTCCAAAGTATTCTACTATCTCTGCATTTTCAGTGCTGATAAGCAGCAAGATACAGTTCTACCTCTCTATAGGACTGTTATGAGAATTGACATTAATTTCAAAGCTGGAGGGGAAAGGAGAAAACCAGGTTTCAGAGAAATTTGGATGTTCTGACTTCTGGAAAGTCCCTTCCAAACATTCATGCAAGAAAGTTTCAGAACTTCAAGAATGTATTTTAGATGCTTTAATCCCTCTCTGTTTTATTGCGATGAAGCAGTAGAAAGTGGAACCATCAAAGGGAGCAAATCCCAAAAGAATTCAAAGAAATGACTGCCTGCCGCTCCTGGGTTAGCATAGTCAGTCACCAAAAATAACAGCGACAACAGGGGCTGGGAAAATACAGTATAGAGAAAGTTAAAAAACCCCAAACTTTAAAAGTTCAAATAAACAGCTCATTAATGTTATGCATTTGCTACTTGATAGCATTCACTCACTTCCTCGTTTTTTGTTTTATCCACTGGAGGTTTGGGTGCTTTGATCTTTTCTTCTGCGTTTCCAACATAAGCAGCTTGGATTCCTGGTTCAGATGCAGTAGCCAGGCTGCCCGGCTCCGGAGTCAGGCTCTGTCCTGCCATGCAGCCAAGCGCTGGAAGACTACCCTGCATGATAAACTGAACCGTGGGCTGGCTGACAGGGGCATAGGGGGGAAGGCTTGAGGGCAGAGGTGGCGTCAAAGGTATATTTTGACAGTACACCTGTGAAACAGATATCGTTTTGTAAATGCTTATACTTACAAGAGAGAGCATTAGATCAGGATTTTCAGAGCACCTTTTATCCACTCAAACAGGCAAGTAATCACTAGTTTAAATCAGGGAGGCTAACAACCCAGCCCTCAACTAGGTCTCTGTGCACCAGGAGCTAGCACCAGCCCCACTCACCTTTTAACTGGTAGACAGCACAGACTGATGGCACGGACCAATGCCACCAGGCCAATTTTTACAGCCTGATCACAATCAGGGAGAAGCTCACAGCTTCTCAAACAGCACCATCTTTCTGCAAGTTACGGCTGAAAACGGAAGTTGCATGTATAGAATAGAACTAAAAGAAAATGTGCTTCTTCAACTGTAAGGACCACCTGAGAGATTAAATGATTAGGAGGATTGCTGAGGTGTATGGGCTATATGGAATGTACTGAACGCAGAGGAAGGCAAACTCTGCCATGAGAGGAGGGTGTTGCACAACGAGGGCACAGATGAGGTGGGATGCCTTCCATGACGCTTGAGTGCCAGAATAGAAACCAACCTGAGAGGAATCTAGATCAGGAAACATAGGCTCAGGAATCATATAATTGGTTGGAGGAGGCTCATTTAACTGCACCTGATTTAACGTTTGGTTCAAGTCCTCCGCTTTCCAGGCCCCTTCTTTTGCTCGCTGAAGTTTGTAAAATGGCATCCCTAGGTTCCCCAAGAGAAGGAAAAGAAAACATTTAAGAACAAAATAAACCTAATGGGTCAAAGATTCAAAGCCAATTATATTTAAAAAAATTAAAATAAGAAGGAGCTAACAACAAAGCTAGCTATAAAAGGATTTTGTTTAGCAGTCATCAACATTTTAAAGCTTCTGGTAATAGAGGACTTATCACCCCCCTGAGCAATTGCTTTTCACTGGGTTTCCATGAGAGTAACCAACGAGAACCACACAAGCAACTCTGTCAACACACGGAGCACAGGGTCCCAAGCCAAACTGTTTCTAGTAGCTTTGGCTTAGTAGAGCTCACAGGAGCGAGCTACAGAGATTTGTCACGCTCCTTGGATCCAAGAAATATTTATAAATTCTGAAGGCAAAACAGCCATTCTAGTTAACTGCAGAAAGGGTGGAATGCGGGCTGCCAGTTCAGAGATCGGGTTGCAATAAGCGCTTCACGGCTGAACAAGTTGCCGCTGGCTAGCTGAGCTGTGCTGACAGCATGTCCTCTCTGATTCATTAACACAACTCACCTCATGATTTCAACAAGTGCAAAATGCCAGCTCTCAGGATTGGAAACCACAGGATCACCCCAGCTCAGATGACAGAGCTGTTACACTACAACCAGGTTTAGCCAGGCACCAAAACCCTAAGCCTTATACAGCCTGCTTCAATGGCTGTTTGTTTTCCAAAAGAGAGACTTACTTGGAGCTTTGCCAGCAGACAATGTGCCGCTTTCTTCCTCTTGAAGATTCCAGGTAACTCTTTTCACTGGTGCTTTTGATTTCAATGCAGGACCGTGAGGGACCACCTCCAGTTCAGGCTTACTGAAATTACTGATTTTCTCATTTGACACAAGGCACTCATCTTTAACCTCCTTCACATAATCTGTTATTTTGCTTTTGGACGAGCTCTGAATTGGTGCAGCCTCAGTCGGAGCGTGCATGGTAACTTCCTTCTTTGGGGGTGGTTCCATCAGAGATGGACATAACGCAGTATTTTCTATTTTAACTGTAATCTCAAGGTTTGTATTGCTACAGCTACCAAACACTGCTGGATCACTACTACTCATTAATTCTGTTTCAGCAAAAGAATCCGCATTGCCAGTTGGAACACAAATGTTTGTGATCTCTGGCACAGGGAATGCAGTTTCACTGGTCACTTCCTGACAGATGGGTTCTACCTTTATAGTTTCTTGAGCCTCTCCCAGTTGAACAGGGGTCTCCGCCTGTATTTCCTCAAGTTTGACATTTGGTTGGATGGTTATGGAAAGCTCTTCTAGTACTAGCTCCTCCTTTGGCTCTTGTTTGAAGGAATGGGGTTGCTCCAGACACCTGGACACATTTTCAACTGGAGACTTTTGATCCTTTTCTGGTGGGGGAGGAAGTGAGGTCTCTTTTGATCTGCGTTTTCTTTCTTTGGAACGTGATCTTGATCGTGGTCTTTTTTCTTTTGATTTGCTGCTTTTGTGCTCCCTAGATCGAGATGCAGACCGAGACCGAGACCTCCACTTTCTCCTCTCCCGAGACCTGGATCTCGATCTCTTTCTGTCCCTTGACCTCAAGCTACTATCTTTATCATACCTCTCATAGCTTTTGTCTCTCCTGTGTTTCCGCCTTTTAGTCCTCTCAATACTATTCGATCGGGAACGTTCCCTCCGTCTTGATCTTGATCGAGACCGTCTTTTCTTTTTCCTATTTTCATAAAACTCAGAAGTACTTCCAGGACTACCTGAACGTGACCTAGACTTCCTTCTCTCCCTAGACCAAGAAGTTTTTGCCTTTTTATCCTTGGTTTTATCCTTCATTTTCTTTTTTTTAGATCGATCGTGACTGCTAGAACGGTCAGTAGAAGACCTCCTGCTCTTGAGTTTCAATGTGTGTGTTTTGCTGTGCTCTTCTCCACCTGACCAAGAGGCAGATCTGGAGCTTCGGTCCCTTGAGTGTGCTCTATCCCTAGACCCTGATCGGGATCTCTTATGCTCTTTGACAAGTGCCTTTTTCCTTTTAATCTTCTTCTTGCTTCGGGAGCTGGAGTTTGAACAGGATCTGGAACGCGATCGCCTCTCTGTTTGTTCTACCTTTTGGACTTTCTGCTGCCCATCATTCTTTGAGGGACTATCTGGTTCTAGTTTCACATTAATATTAGGTCTAATCAATTCTTCAGCATTAAAGAACACATTAGGGCCCTCTCTGCTTTCCTCCTTTAAACACTCTGCATTAGAAATTTGCTTAACAGCAGAAGAAGTGCAAGGACTGCTTAGAAAGTCTTCCTCATCCATATTGTCTCTTTCCTCTGTATCAGAGATCTGTTCTACAATCCTGCTTTCTACTGTCACATCATCATGAGACTCTGTGTTACTACATGGTACGTCAGAGTCAGCCCCAGATCCAAATGTATTTTCTACCATGTAAGGGGTGAAACGACGGACGGTTTGAAACGTTTGAACTTTTGGATTTTCAATGGAAATAGTCCTAGTAATATTAGTTAGTGGGATCCCTGAGCCAAGCCTTTCAGGACTGCTGCTTGCTGAACTTGAGTCCGATCCTGTTGGCTCAAAGGGATCATATATTTCACTTTTGACCTGCTTTTTCTTAACTGAGAAAAGAGGTGAAGGACTCTCTTTCTGTTGCACTTTGTCGTCCACAGGGCGGAAGGTGTTACAAAATCCTGGGTTAGACAGTCTGCTGGGATGCCCTGCGTTTCCAGGAATATTGATTTTAAAACTCTCAAAAGAGCTTGGGCCTTTGCTCCTTGAAGTCCCCAGTAGCAATGAACTGCTATACACGCCTGTATTGGTAGAAAAAGACACCCCACTTGTATGCGTTTGTTGCTGAGATTCCTTGGCATTTGACTTCTGACTTTCCACCTTGCCACCCTTTCCTGGCTGGTTACTGCTCTCTCTGCCAGTCAGCTGGGTTATACAGGAGCTGGGGATGTCACAGCTTTGGCTTCCTGAGGGTTCTGGCTCCACCTGCTTGCTGCTGGTTTCCTTTTTAATCTTTGGTATCCTGGGAAGCTCAAAGATGTCAATTCTCTTGGGAGGTGGTTTTAATGGCTGCCTCACAGTTACAGCTTTTGAGCCAGAATTCAAGTTACAGCTCAGGGGCTTTGAAGATGAGTCAGTGGGTGCAAAGTTTTTAGAGTTTCCATTAAATCTGGGCATTTCATCTAACTTGGAGCCATGCCTGCTCAGAGTAGCTATATTCTGAGTCTGAACAGACCTGGGTGTCATTGAATATTCTGATTTTACAGTTGCCTTTTCTGATGTAGTCTGTGCAGGGTTTGCTGCAGGCTCAATCCTGCTCAGTGAGGGTGAAGGCGATGAAAACAAGCTTGAGGAGGAGGGTCTGGTGTGAGTACTCAGCCCCGTGGAAACTGAAGGTCCAGCAACGGAGCTGCTTGCTGTGGTCCCTGAGTGCACTGTACTCGGTTGGGTGTTATGTCCTGAACCATCATCCACTCTCGAGTCATTTGCTGATTTTCTATGAAGTGGAGCTATGGCATACAAGCAAACAATTAAGCTTTTCAGTACCTATCTGGACATCTTCCCCCCAACGTTAAAAGAAGTACTGAGCTAACTATTTTAAGTTCCACTTTGGTTTGCAGATATACCACACAGTAATAAGGCAGTCCAGTAGTTCTTTTGGTAGATACTCAAGGTTTAATGCCAGACAACTGCATCTTTGAGGTAAACACTAATGTTTAGGAAATAAATTATTCTGTTCTGTAGATATCACCAGATTCGTGTTTATAACCCTGTAGTTGCTGATTGATAAAAATGACTATAACAGAGGATGTTATAGGTACTTGTTTTAAGAATAAAGCTCTAAGTTTCAATTTGAAGAGATTCTTTCCAAATAATACCATGCCAAGGGAAGACACAGCTGAAGATCCTAGCATGTATTCTAGAGCTCTACTTTTGCAAAGAAACTTCTTGCCAAGGTCCTCATCACTGTTCTTCAAACTGAAGTACAGATCACAGGTGTGGCAGCAATGCATGACGAATGCCAGAAGAATTGGGTACTAAGATATCTCTGCTCTACCCAGCCCTCCATTTTTTGTAACAAAGAATGAAACTACAGTGCAGTACTTTTGAAAGAAGAAAACTACCTATTAAAACCAAAATCCTCCAGTAACATCTCAGCTCTGTAACTAAAACAGAGACAAGCAACAGTATTTCAGAGCATAAACAAGAATCTTATTAGATTGATTACTGCTGTCAACTACTGAATCTATCCTACATATTCAATTGCTCAATAAGAGTATCCCAATGTTTGAAGCTATGCAGCCTGTAGGACCAGGGCAGACGCGGGTGAAAAAGCAGCTAATCGCACGATGAAGTGCCAAACCCTTACCTGCCTTCTTTGCCGTCAGCGAACCATCTCTATTGATGACCACATCTGAACTACTCATCATGAGAAAGCTCTGTCCAGACAGGATACTTCCCAACAGATCAGGCACAGGTGCAGCTTCTGCTTCTTGATCAGGACTCAAGGCAGGTACACTGCTTCTGCATGTTTCAGAGGGGTTATATTTCCTTTACTCTTACAGCACTTGTTCTATACACACACATTACATTAAAAAGAAACCAAAATCAAGGGCATAAACAGAGGTCAGCCAGCAAAGTTCACTCGCAGTTTTGGCTTCACTAAAGTAATTCAGCCCCCATCTCCCTCTGACAAACAGAAAGTGAAGCTTTTACTGACTTCCCACAGGAACACCACAGGATAGGAAAGCATGTAATCATACCAGAGGCCCTTGGTAAGCAAATGCTTTTAATCTTATTTAAGAGTGGTATTCACTGTGTTGTGTATCAAGATTAATTTTCCAGTGCATTTAAGATGCATTTTTGAAGCATAAACCATTGTTCAGCACTTCAGAGATATTTCCATCCCAGCTCTCTCTCTTCCCCCCACCAAATCACAATCACAAATGTATTCCTCAGGCCTACACTGCTATCTAAAAAAATTGATGCAGCTTGAACCAGTCTTTAGCACCGGTCAGAATACACATAAGTGCCTACTGGTAGGATAGATAAGAGCATGGCATAGGAGGAATTACACTGACAGTAACAGCAATGCTCCCACACACGGGACAACACAAACACTCCCCTTTATGCATTACTCAATCTTATGAAAATGGTTTAACTTAAGTTCTCTGTTCTTGAAATATGGACTGAAAAGGTTTCAGTGTTTTTGGTGTTGGGTGTGGCTTTTTTTGTTTTCTTCCTTTGCTTTTGTGTTGGTGGGATTTTGGGGTTTGTTTTGTTTGAGTTTTTCTTAAAAAAAGTTCAAAAGGGACCAACAGACCCAGTTCTCCAAGGGAACTACATTTCATTTCTGTATGACAACAAAGCAAGCTTTCCAAACATAATGTACGCCAAAAACCTGTAAAAACACACAACAGAAAGACAAAATGGAAAGGCTAAAAGAACTGGCTGCCCAGGCCAGACCAGGAAACTCACTGTAGTTCAGGCAAATCAAGCCTTTAGAAAAGCTGAATTTCAGCTGAACAGTTCTACCTTCTAAGCAATGTGCTGCTCAAATAACTTGGAGGTCATGGAAAGCTTCCTGAAAGGCTTCCTTCAGGACTGAGATGGGAAAGGTAGAGAAATATTCCAAGTTACCATAGAAATATACTATCTGAATCCTGAGAAACCAACCTTCGCCATAAGTCAGATGCATTACAGGACAGCCATGTAAACCTCTCACACCTTTAATCATTTAAGCTGAGCTCCCTCCATTTCTCCTAGTCTTCAGCTCCCTCAGCCTTGCAGTTTTCTGTGACTCGGTTGGTACCTGCCTCAGTCAGTTTCCCCATGCCTTTTCTTCTTGTCATGCTCCTGCTCCCTGTGCCCTACCCCTCTGCACTGTGTCCTACACCCCAGTCCTGAAAACCCGCTGTGGCTGCCAGTGGGAGACACTCAGGAAGGCTCCCTGGCCCTGGTGGGCACAGGGGTACACAATTTGCACAAAACAGAGAAATCTGTCAGACAGCAAAGCAACTGTTAAATTGCAGTATCAAACAAAGAGTTTTGTCTCAATTTTCTGAGCTCCAACAAATGGCAGAGGAATTGGGTGAGGTGGGTACATCCCTCATCTCCTCCTCTGGATGCGCAATTAGATTCCCTGGCGCTCTCAAATAAGCAAGCGGTTTTTTAAATCCCAGTCTCATTAACCTTTAAAACATACTAATGGGGTTACTAAACAATCCCAAAACAGAAAGCAAGACGAGCCAGATTACGGTGGAAATAACAATTTGAAATTCCAGTGCAACAGTTAGAGCTATTATGAAAGAAAAAGTGTGTGTCCTTCAACATAAAAAAAAAAAAACAATTCTTGCATAAAATGCTGTGATTATTTATCTACACATGTGCAGGAATGCGCACATACACACTCTTTCAAAATAGTCAGGGTAAGAAAAGATTTAAACCAGGATGATCACCCAGTTTGCTCTTTTGTTAGGGTCATTAGACAATTAAGAACAATAAAATAAATTAAATAACTTGATGGATTTTTACCTGGGAAGTCCCACAGAAATAGGTCTAGCTACAGGACGGTGAGACCTCAGTGCTGACTGGGAGAGAACTCTCCTTTTGGCACTCACTGGTGAATCTGGATTTGCTGAAATCTCTTCGTTACTGTGGGTAAAACACACATACACGAACCCTGAAATGGTCTGAATGTTTTTCGTGTCAAATAAATGAAGTAGACAATACTACTAGGACAGATATCATTAGAGACCGTGTTTTATTTTGATACATTAAAAAAAGATTTGTGCACTATACTTATTTTTTGTGGCTACATAAATAGAATAGCATAACTCAGCCAGCAGAGATTCAAATGTAGATTTTTATTTTTAAAATATTAAATGGGCAATTTCCTTTTTACAAAAGGATCAAAGAGACTTATTCAGTGGAAAATTAAATTTCACCAACAATAATTTCAGATGTCCCCTCCCCAAAATCCAAAGCTTAAGAGTGACACAAACTAAGGCACAGTAAGATTCCTCCTGAACTTAAAGTCTCTGGAAAAGTGAAGATGGGAAAAGGAGAAATATGGAAGACTCCACAGGTCCATTTAATTCTATGTGAAGTCAGTGTTTATTGTATACCAAATACGCTAGCCATCTTCACTTAAAATAAATAGAAAATGACTGATTAGGATCCGACTCCTTCAGATTCTAGCCTTTGAATAATCCCATAGATCTTATTAAAGGTTTTCACGAGGCTTATTATTTCAGCCAACCTCTTTAAAGAAGGCTGATTCTTTAAGAGCTCAGCAACTCAGCCAAGAAGGAAAGAAAGAACAGGCCAATGTGTTATTATGAGCTGTGTATCCAAAGCTGTCTTCAGATACGAGATCTACACTCTGCAAAAAGTCACATGTACAAACAACCCAACAATGGTGAAATTATCAGGTCCCTGATCATAATCCAGAGATACCTTACCTTTCATAAGGATCCAACTCATATGGATCTCCAAACACAGACAGAGAAGCTGCACCGATATCTGCTCTCATCACACCAAGTGAGGGCTCCGTTGGTTTGTACATGGAAGGAAGTGAGGCCCCACGCACAGGTTTACTAAGACCAAGAGTTCTTGCAATACGGGAGCGAGTAGTAACCTCATTTTTCACCTGTGCAGATAAAGAGATTAGGTTATTTGTATGTTAGGGCAGGTACGTACCCTGGGTTTAAAGCCCCAAATTCTTCACTTAGGCTAAGTACAGTCATCCGGTTACTACCATCAGTAGCAGAAGCGGCGTGCATTTATTGTCTATATTTGTTTTAAAGCACTTATTAAACTTCTAACTATGGCCTGTACGTCACTTCACACAGAGACTGCACATATCAGATTTAAGCGACCAGATAAGTTTAGTTTCTAAAAATCTTTAATAATGTCATTCAAAATTGTCAATTCCTTATTAAAGGCTGGAGGGACAGTTCTGGCTGAAGGATGTAAACACTAGTTAAGGTAACTGAGGACAAAAGTCAAGCTGGTGCAGAGGATTCGGTATAGTTCACGTGAGAACACTATCCACAAGTGAAAGGGATTTTGAGAGCCCTTACGGCTGATTAACTGAGTTTGCAGCAACACAGACACAAACATCCATACCCTATTAAAAAGAATAGGTGGTGGCAATTTTAACTGAGCTTGCATCAGTACCAAGTAAACACTACAGCTGAATGGCAAGGCATAACACAAAGCCTGCAGGACATGCTTTACAGTGTGATCCCTGCAGTTCAGGTAACAGGATTTGTCAGCAAACTCAGCAGGCCTGCCTGGAAGTTGCAACTCCTTTCCACGTACAGCATCTTTCTGGAGTAGACTGGACACAAACTGCACATACTCCCACCAGAAAAAAAAAAGTTATCTGCTATCATTATAAGACAGTATCTCTTCCATTGAATCCCATGTTATAGTGCTTTTACAGATGGCTGAAAAATGGCAGACACTGACAGTGGCAGAAACTCACATGTGATCTTACTCTCATCTTTTTCCCCCTTCTCTTCTTCAGACGCTTGCACCTCTTCTGCTTCTTCCCAGCAGAAGATTTTGTCTGAGTTCTTTTTTTGCCTCCTACTTTCTTCCTCCTACCTGATGGAACAAAAGACAACCAAGTATCTGGCTAAGTGCTGGCACTGCATTTTACCCTGTAGTCCCTTTTTCATTCCCCCATGGCACACAAAGCAGCTCAGAGACCTACAGTGTGCTGCAACAGTATAAAACAGCATAGCAGAAAAAGTGAAGTCATTAGGATTTATTTAAAAGCAACCTGCAAGACACTTCTGGGCAGAGATGGTATGGGGAAAGAAAAAAAAAAAAAAAGCATGTGGTGTACTTCTGTAGCTGCACAGGTGTGTCAGCATACAGCTGATCTAGAGTATTTTGTATGCTTCAGGCTTATCTTCCCAAAGCTTTTATTCTTGCAGATGGGAACCACAGAAGGTGTCCGACGCCCTTACCTGTTCTTCTTTTCTGCCTAGTAGGAGCCCGCGGTGTAAGAGGACGCTGGTAGATGGCTGTGTTTAGGCCTGCTACAACTGCCTCGATTGTTTCATCCAGAAGAGAGGACATGAGGTACCTTGGCACGTGCTGCATGGGGGATTAGAAGTACATGATACATGTATCTAAAGGGCAGCAACAAGCTAGTTATAAAGGCATTTGATGAAAAATGGATTAGAGATTCAAATGAGAAGGACTTGTGTCACCAAGCTGCCAGTTAAGCAATTATGTCACCTTTCTCACCTATTGACTGTCATATTAAGGAGAACATGACCTTGCTCTTCAGCCTCCCTCACTATTACAAGTCATGGCTAGCCTAACTCTGACTCTTGAAGTGAGAACAATCCCTGAGACTGACATTTTCTCAATCAAAAAGTTCACTTAAGAACTTTCCCAAATCCACCTAACTGACCTCTGGCTCATCAGGCAGCAGAGTGCGATGAGCAAAGACTGAAAAGCCAACACAGTACAAGTCCCCTGTCTTAAACTCCTCATTCTTTAGGTCAGATTTACCTAATGCTGTGAAACAAGTTCAGAGGCAGCATTTCAAACACACACCTCAGGGAACTCGCTGAAATGGCAGGTGTGAGTCCCCCTCCAGAGCATCACTTCATTGCAATAAGCAGAGGCTGCTCCTACAAGGTTCAAATTCCTCCTCCTCTCTATACTCAAGGGTCAATCACATTTAAACAAACACATTTGAAGCGTATGGATTCTGAACCCTACCATGGGCAGGGACACCTTCCCTACTCCCTGTCCTTTCTTCAAGAAACTACAATGCATCAAGAATTGATAACGTTTCATATGAGCGCAGCAGATGCAAATATGCCTCTGATGTTACAGATTATTCACTGTGCTTACCTTCTACCAGAGCATATGCATCAGATCCTTGTACACCTACGAAATTTATATGTGGCACAAACACTAGAGGAGTATCTTGCAGTGGCAAAGAAGCTTCAAACTGCAAAATGTTTGAAAATAGAATACGCCAACAGAAATACATGCTTCAATTCATCTATGCTTCAACTCATCTACTATGGAAGTAATTTCACCGGGCTTCTCTATTAGTGTCACTAATGCATGCTCCAAACTATTTTACTGAGCTATTTTTATTAGAACGCCATTGTTTTAAGTATCATGGGTGACAATAAATACTACGTACGGTTCTCTGATTTGGAGGAGAGCAGCATGGAGTAAGGAAAGCCCTGAACATTAGCCTAAACATATTTATTTTTCTAGAAGGACTTAAAATAGTGTGTCTACTTAACCACCACTAGTTTAGGCACCTATGGAACAACAGACAACAAATCAAACTGCCTCCCCGAATACTACATTTTTCCAAGGATCTGAGATTAGCATCTATCTATGCTTTGAGGACAACAGCTTACACGCTCCTTAACCAGTGGAATTAAGCTTCAGTCAACTCAAGGTTAGAGCTAGAATAAGATGCACTTTTATTCAGAGACAAAGGGAATAAGTAATAGTGCCTTTCTAGGTATAGTTTGTAATAATCTCCGCAGATAGAGAAGGGGAGCTAGGAATGGCTTCTTGAATGGGAAGTATTGGGTTCCCAGGCTTACGCTATTATGCAATGCTAAAGTCCCCAGGCACCACCTCCCTCATCTGCAGGAGACAGCTACACACTATTTCTAAAACAACAGGTAGGGAAAGAAAGAAAAGCACTGGCAGTTACCTTGCGTAGCCTTTCACCTCAAACAACACTCTTCTACAGTTATTTTTTTCAACATATAACCCTGACAACTCAGATGTAATTGCTTAACAACAATGCATCAAATCACTCATCAAGTTTTTCTATTTTATTAATTCTTCTAAAGTTGAAATTAAAAGGCCTGGGTTTGCAGACAGGGGAGTTGGCAGCCAAATAAGATGACCTCCACCATGGAGGACATAATGAATTTAAGGACTGATAAAGCACTCTGGGAAGTCCTTAAATCAAGGGAAAAAAACATGATAAAAACTTAAGGCAAGCTAGATCTTTGTTCATGGCACCTACTTCAAACTGTAATTACCGCTGTAATTCAGACCATTTGGGATTTGCTACAAATTTCTCTCCTCCCACTTAAAGTGAATTTGATGAGAAATTTAACAGACAAACTCTGGGGAGCTAATTAACAGTAGACTGTTCTTCCCAACCAGCAGGAAGGAATGATAATGGAAAGCCTCCACTTTTTCCCCCAGATTTTGGCATTTTGTTTTGCTTCCCTTAAGCCCGTCTTTATTTACCTTTATTTCTTCTGCCTGAAGTTACAGAAGTGTAGCTCATGAAGCTGAGGTGCTCCACAATCTCAAGTGCATTTCCTTTTTCTTTCTCACCTGACCTTTACAACTGGATTACAAGGGAAAGCTTAATCTGCCAGACCTCCTACCTCCAACTCAGTCTTTTCCCAGTCTGCGCTTCACACTCCAAGGAGAGCCTTTATAGCAGACCCAACCTGAAATCCACAGCCAACTGACTGACTTGAAGAAATAATTAGTTTTATCCACTCTTCCCTTCTCCCTCTTTTCTACATTTTCCTATCTTTGGAAAAAAACTGACAATATAATCAAAACCAAAATGGCATGTTATTGTCAGATGAAGCCAAGTTTGTTTTTGTAGAAGCACAGAGTAATTTGGGTTGGACGGGATCTTGGGGTGTCCCTCAGAAGGGTCTGACCTTTCTGTTCACTGGTCAACACTGAATTCAAACCAGGTTGGTTAGGCCTTTCTTCAGGCGGGTGCTGAAAGCCACCAAACATAGAGATTTCAAAAACTGTCCAAGCAACCTATTCCCATGGTTGACCATCCCCAGGGGAAAACCAATTTTCCTTACGTCACGTCAGATCCTCCTCTTCCTTTCTCAAGTTGTACAGTTTCACATGTTTCTACCAAATTCAATAGCAGCATTAATGAAGAACCAATTAACGTATCACCCATGGAGGTTATTTACAGGCTCTGCCTCCACACTAAGTCACCATATGCTCCTGTGCAATTTAAGGCTTTTTATATTTATGCAAGTGACAGGCAGAGTGCTTTGGCTAAAGCCAGAGGGCAAAGCAGGCAGGAGATCCCCAAGTTTGAAAGTTCTCAGTTTGCAGCATACTAATTGCTACCTAAAGGGTCGTAATTATCCCAGCCAACAGAAACATCCAGAAACATCTCAGCTGCAGTCATCTTCAGCAAACAGTTCAATGAGTAAAGGATTTCAGGGACCTTGGGTATTTGGGATACTTTCTTGCATAGATTCTCTGGTACCTGTCAATGTAGTTGAACTCACACCGCCACATCATTCAGGACACTAGCATCTGGGTTTTTTCTCTTTAATAAGAAGCTGATTTTCACAAACACAGAAACTGTAAAATACTAAATTTTTCTCTTCAGTTTGGCTGAAGGTGGCCAACAGGTTCTACTGCTATGGGAAAGGGAGTAGGAAGACAAACAAGCAAATACACAAGTGTCAAATAACCATGCCTCGTCTCTGCAAACAAGCATGCTAAAAACACAGAAGTGGTGCACAAACCATGCATTAACAGCCACTGGAAATAAAAATACAATTTTGCTCACAACTGAGGTGACAAAAATGCAGATTAAGGGAGGAAGCTACCGCAGATTTCAAATTAGAGAGTCTTGGTCATGTGCTGCACTCAATTTGCCCATGTTCTACATCTCAATTTAAAAGAACTCCACAACTACTAACCATTGTGCTATAGACAGTCAACACAGACAGCTGAGCTACTTAAGGGGGGGACTTATTTCAACTCTTCCACAAAGTTCTTCCAGAGGCTTATTAGCAAATACTCCTAAATACCTGAATTTGTTGCGCTGTTGTTATCCGGTTTCTGTTTACTGTTGCCCTAACCCGTTCGCTCTGCCGAGTTCTGGCTATAGCTCGGGTTCGGACGTGAGGGCGTAGCCTACTGGTGGTAGGAATAACATCAGCCATGAGGGCAGCAACCTCTTCTTCACTGACGTGATCTGTATCTTGAAAGAAAAGATGCCCAGGTCACTTGTCTTTTTACAAGTGAAAGCATTTAAAGAATTTTGGACAAAAAAAAAAAATCTGTATTCCCTTTCTTAAACCAATCACCTCCAAAGGCAGACATTATCCTCTCAAAAGGAAATGAGCACAGACACCACTGCTTCAGACTGTTACACAGAAAGACAATTTTCTTGGTAACAGAAATTGCTGCTACCTCAGCAATCTGAGGTCAGGATACTAATAAACTCTTTCCAGTGTAATACAATGCAGTTGCACTAAGGTGCTCCGCTTGCCTCAGGAAGGTTAAAGAATGCTTATAAGAAGCAGCTCCACAGCTTGTAACCACAGATGAAAATCTTAATAAACAAGATCCTCTTATCAGTCAAGAGTTCAAGTCAGCTCTTTAGGTTCAAGAGAGAATGCCTATCAAAACAATTATTTAGAACAGATAAAACCAGGACTAAACATGTCTTCAAAACAGCACATGCTTCACATCATTGAAATGGGAGAAAAATATTTACTTTGACTGGATACCATGAAACCCTTACCTGCAGCAGCACTGACACCCATGGGGGCACAGGCTGGACAGAACCATTCATCTACAGGGACTTCACTCAGAGGTGGATTAAGGCATTCCATGTGATACCTTGAGAAAAAAAAAAAGGCAAAATAAAAATCAAACAATGTGCTCCTTGCCAAGGAAAGAGAGCCTTTTACCTCTATCCACTCACTACATAAGGTGGACACATTTTCTTAAGCTTGAAACTATGGTCTACGCATCCGCTTCTACCAATCTCCAGAGAAACGATGCTACCTGATAGTTATATAAGGGTCTTCAATTCTAGATGGTATTCTGATCACTTTAGGCTCAAAAAAGCTCAGAAAAGTGAGCATTTTTCCCTCGCTGTGTGGTGTATCGCTTGCCATTTGAACCCCAGCTGCAAGAAATATGCAGAGCCAAACTGAGGGTGGCAAAGAGAAAGGAGAGAAGTATTGAGGTGCTGGGGAGACAGGCAATCAGGAAACAACATGAGTTTCCTGCAAACCAACATAGTATTAATGTTACTGGTACTTATAAACATTTTATTTTGCATGACTAGACACATGTCAACTGCAATGCCTGTTACGCTGAAAAAATGCATCGCATCCCACATATACCTGGCATGATTAAGACAACCGGTGATATGATTTCTGCATAACTGCACAAGCTAGGTTGCAGAGCATTGGTCAGTCACTGGCTTCATACAGCTGCTTGCAGGACTGGAGACTAACCACACTGACTTCCAAACACCATCCGACTGAGAACGGTGCTCGTCCTTATCAAACCTCAAAGGGAAAGAAGAGAGCATGATGCTCCCTTAGGTAGGCCTTTTGAAATGTTCTCTACCCAACAGGCTGAGCAACTAGACTGAACAGTCTCACCAACCACTTACAGAGAAGCTACCCAGGAAAGCCTTTCAACATTACCCAACTTGGGTTCTGTAATTTGTTCAATTCCATTTTCAGCAATTAAAACCCAGCCAAAGCGACACGTGTTAGTAGCACAGAATTTTTTAAGCAACTCATGTTCAAGTTACACTGCTAAAAAGAATTAAAACAGATTTCCCAAGTAAATGAGATGCTTCCCATGAAGATCAAGTGCTTAGACCAAGTTCCCTAGGCAAGGAACACGGGGAGACCACACCCTTCAAGTATGAGTTTCAGCTTCAAATTAGCAACATTTCCATGACCAACTTTATTCTTTTTCTAAAAAGGGGAAACGCTACTGTTATTTCTGATGTAGTACAGTGTTTAACTCTGAAATAAGTAAAGGAAAAAGAGTGAAGATCTCTGTTTTACCTTCCCATGCCAAAATTCACTGCCTGATAACATAGCTCAGTGCCTGCCACAGAGTAAGGAAAGGGAAGGAACATCCATCTGACGCTCTAATCCCATTTTATAGCAGTACAAAAAAACCCAGAGAGACACTACAGCTGTTAATCTACCTTCCACCCATCACCCCAACTTCAGACTGTGTCTTTCAAACCCATCCCCAACCCTGCTGTGATACTCAATTTGCAGCTAAACCATCAAAAACGCCAATATTCTGTTTATACTAAAATAGATCAATTGTCAATACAAAATGGAATATCATGGCCTTCTTGCATGAAAGAGTACACCTTAGCAGATGAGATTTTACACTCTTTCAGACACTTAAGAAGATGAAGTTGAAAAATGATGTATGCAATAAATCATTACTTAAAATTAGACTAGCAAAGTATTTTCCTTCTCTGGGAAAGGAGAGTTCGTTGTGCAACTGCCAGCTACCAGGAATGAGATCATTTCCCCAAAGTAGTATTCTGACAAGTAATATTGTTAGGTTCAGGCCAAAGCCGTAACAAAAGTACTTGTAGCAAGAACTTCATTACATACTTTTCGAATTATCTCTGGGAGTTCTGAAGTCACGTTATGAGCCACTTGACAAGCAAAGACTTTCAGCCCTAAAACTTTGGACACTGGAGAACCTATTGCAACAGCTATCTAGAGTCCCCTAGACAGGAAAAGAACTTCATCACACAGAAAATCATCATAATAAAACTCAATGCAAGATCTTATGGAAGGATAAGGTGATACTCGTTTTACAAAAAAACTGAAAGTAAATTGATTTTACTCACACTCATTCTCTCAGGTTCATTTACCTGCTGCCCGGCACAGCAGGCGTGTCTCCTCTGTGACTACCCCACCCTCCCAGGTGCCCTTGCGTAATACGTACGAGGCTCTGCAAGTGGAACCGAACAATAACAAGGACAACGGTTCATCCAGCTTGGAGGTGTTGCTGAGGTTAAGTCGGCCTACGCCCTACATCAAAACTGCTTCCATAAAGAAAAAAAGACGGGTCATTGTCATAGGAGACTCCCTTCTGAAGCGAAGAGAAGGCCCAATATGCAGACTGAACCCACTTCTTAAGGAAGTTTGCTGCCCCCCTGGGGCCCAGGTTAAAGATGTGAAGAGAAAGCTTCCTACTCTGGTACAGCCCTCAGGTTATTATCCATTACTGATTTTTCACGTAGGCAGCGATGAAGTTGCAACAAGAAGTCCGAGGGCAATCAAGGGAGACTTCAGGGCCTTGGGATGACTGGTTAAGGGATCAGGAGCACAAGTAGTGCTCTCCTCTATCCTTCCAGTTGCAGGGAATGATGAGGGAAGAAACAGGAAGAGTTAGCAGATCAATACCTGGCTCCGTGACTGGTGTCACCAGCAGCCATTTCAGGTTTCTTCATCATGGGTCAGTTTACACAACACCAGGCCTGCTGGTGACAGACGGGGTACACCTGTCTCAAAGGGGGAAAAGGCTCTTTGCACAGGAGTTAGCAGGGCTCATTGAAAGAGCTTTAAACTAGATTTGAAGGGGGAAAGGGATGAAACCAGGCTTCCTAGAGATAAGCCTGGGGGCAGCACGCCAATGTTTGAGAGACAGTGCGCTAGCGAGGTCCTTCGGTCTGCCGTCTCAGTGGAGGTAGGGGATGGAGATCCATGCGGCAGCAAAGACACAGGGGTTACTCATGTGTTAGAAACCACGGAAGTGCCCGAGAATGGTCACGTAGGGATCAGGGCTTCTCCCCCCAAAAAGGTGGCAGGATCAATAGCCCAACTGAAGCGCATCTACAGCAATGCATGCAGCATGGGCAACAAAGACGAGGAGCCGGAAGCCACCGTGCAACTGGAAAACTATTATATACTTATCACCACGGAAACATTGTGGCATGACTTGCACAACTGGAGTGCTGCAATGGATGGCTATAACCTCTTCAGAAGGAACAGGCAAGGAAGGAGAGGTGGTGGGGTAGCCCTGTATGTTAGGGAGTGTTTTGACTGTCTAGAGCTTGACAATGGTGATGAAAGGGTTGAGTATTTATGGGTAAGAATCAGGGGGAAGGCCAACAAGGCAGATATTATGGTGGGAGTCTGTTATAGACCACCCAACCAGGATGAAGAGGCAGACGAATTATTCTGTAAGCAGCTGGGAGAAGTCTCACGATTGCTAGCCCTTGTTGTCATCAACTTACCAGATGTCTGCTAGAAATAAAATACAGAGGAGAGGAAACAGTCTAGGAGGTTCCTGGAGTGCGTGGAAGATAACTTCCTGACACAGCTGATGAGTGAGCCAACTAGGGAAGGTGCCCCGCTGGACCTGTTGTTTGCAAACAGAGAAGGACTTGTGGGTGATATGATGGTTGGAGGCTGTCTTGGGCACAGCAATCACAAAATTATAGCGTTTTCGATTCTCAGAGGAGTAAGGAGGGGAGTCAGCGGAACTGCCACCTTGGACTTCCAGAGGGCAGACTTTGGCCTGTTTAGGAGACTGGTTGACAGAGTCCCTTGGGAGGCAGTCCCGAAGGGCAAAGGAGTCCAGGAAGGCTGGACATTCTTCAAGAAGGAAATCCTAAAGGCACAGGAGCAGGTTGTCCCCATCTGCCAAAAGACGACCCAGTGGGCAAGACGACCGTCCTGGCTGAACAGAGAGCTTTGGCTGGAACTCAGGAAAAAAAGGAGAGTTTATGAACTTTGGAAGAAGGGGCAGGGAACTCAGGAGGACTACACAGATATCGTGAGGTTATGCAGGGAGAAAATTAGAAGGGCCAAAGCCCAACTTGAACTCAATCTGGCTACTGGTGTAAAATAAATACATCGGCAACAAAAGGAGGGCTAAAGAGTATCTCCATCCTTTATTGGATGCGGGGGAAACATAGTGACAAAGCACGAGGAAAAGGCTGAGATACTTAACGCCTCTTTGCCTCAGTCTTTAATAGTAAGACCAGTTGTTCTCAGGGTACTCAGCCCCCTGAGCTGGAAGACAGGG
>WAAD01024158.1:126351-139962 GCA_013389945.1 Fregata magnificens | reverse complement strand
GCTACAGGCTTGGGGAAGAGTGGCTGGAAAGCTGCCTGGCAGAAAAGGACCTGGGGGTGTTGGTCAACAGCTGGCTGAATGTGAGCCGGCAGCGTGCCCAGGTGGCCAAGGTGGCCAACAGCATCCTCACTTGCATCAGAAATAGCGTGGCCAGCGGGACTAGAGAAGTGATCGTCCCCCTGTACTCAATGCTGGTGAGGCCGCACCTCGAATACTGTGTTCAGTTTTGGGCCCCTCAATACAAGAAGGACATTGAGGTGCTGAAGTGTGTCTAAAGAAAGGCAACGAAGCTGGTGAAGGCTCTAGAGCACAAGTCTTTTGAAGAACAGCTGAGGGAACTGGGGTTGTTTAGCGTGGAAAAAAGGAGGCTGAGGGGAGACCTTCTCGCTCTCTACAACTCCCTGAAAGGAGGCTGTAGCGAGGTGGGTGTCAGTCTCTTCTCCCAAGTAACAAGCGATAGGACAAGAGGAAATGGCCTCAAGTTGCATCAGGGGAGGTTTAGATTGGATATTAGGAAAAATTTCTTCACTGAAAGGGTTGTGAAGCATCGGAACAGGCTGCCCAGGGAAATGGTTGGGTCACCATCCCTGGAGGTATTTAAAAGATATGTAGACGTGGTACTTAGGGACATGGTTTAGTGGTGGACTTGACAGGGCTAGGTTAATGGTTGGACTTGATGATCTTAGAGGTCTTTTCCAACCTAAACGATTCTATGATCCTATACTTGCACTCTTGTACTCACCCACTCAGAAGCACAAAGACTCTGCGTGCCCAAGCAGTCTGGCCAGGATTATTTGTGTGCAATGCAGAGGGCAAGAGACACTGGGCATCAAGTCCTCAACACATCTCTTGGGCTCTGTGATTGGCAGTGAAGAACTGATTTTGGACTTGTTTCTTGCACCTTTAAGGAATGAATGGAGGCTTTTGGGGACCTTCTGCCTCATTATTTTGTTTCAGTCCCCACAAAAAAATAAGAAAAATGAGATCTATGAAATTAAGGAATTTTGGTCATGGATGGAGCCCTGTTCATTTTCTTTACACCTATCTCTATATCAGTATTACTCTCTTCTTGCTACTTGGTAACACATTAATGTATCACACCATTAATGCAATTAACTCTTTTTCTACTGTTTGTTCAAGTGTCTAGACGTGCACTTTTGTATTCATACCAATCTTAATGCTATTGTTACACAGTTCAGAAAGTCAGGTCGTCACATTCCAAGAAGTCTTACCTGAAAATAGTTTCAGTGGAAAAAGATTTGATTACTTAAACCATAACTTAAATTCACAGAATCACAGAATGGTAGGGGTTGGAAGGGACCTCTGGAAATCATCTCATCCAACCCCTCTGCTTGAGCAGGTACACCTAGAACAGGGTGCACAGGACCGCATCCAGGTGGGTTTTGAATATTTCCAGAGAAGGAGAGTCCACAACCTCTCTGGGCAGCCTGTTCCAGTGCTCTGTCACCCTCACAGTAAAGAAGTTTTTCCTTGTGTTCAGGTAGAACTTCCTGTGTTCCAATTTGTGCCCATTGCCCCTTGTCCTGTCATTGGGCACCACTGAGAAGAGTCTGGCCCCATCCTCTTGACACCCACCCTTCAGATATTTATAAGCAGTAACAAGATCCCCGTTCAGTCTTCTCTTCTCCAGGCTGAACAGACCCAGGTCTCTCAGCCTTTCCTCATAAGAGAGGTGCTCCAGTCCCCTGATCATCTTTGTGGCTCTCCGCTGGACTTGCTCCAGCAGTTCCCTGTCCTTCTTGAACTGGGGAGCCCAGAACTGAACACAGTACTCCAGATGTGGCCTCACTAGGGCAGAGTAGAGGGGAAGGATAACTTCCCTTGACCTATAAGATAATAGTGTTATACCACACAGTTTAAACATTGTGGAAAGCTACATCTAGCTAAAAGCAATGGAGAGACAGGATGACTCCATTGGCTTTAGAATTGTTGGCAAAAATAACTGATGACATTTTAACTCCAGTGTAAGGTCAGACAGAGAACGTAGAGGAATAAAGCTAGGATTGGAAGCAAGCTATTCCACATTTTTCTAGAGTTAATCTCAGCCATGGAGAGCTAGTAAAGACTGCAAGTTCTTTCTTCAGGAAGTGCTTCCAGAAGCGCTAACTCTAGAAGTCAAGCATTTATAAAGAACTTACTTTAGGAAAATAAGATAAAAATCAAAAACTGTATCTGACTGGGGGGTGGGGGGGGGACGGACGACACACATACGGGACGGGAATCAGAGGAAGTATTGAGATACCACAAAGGAAAATCCGAAGCAATGTCCTGAGTTCAGATAAGGCTTATGAAAGTTCAGAAAGAACTGAACAACGTGACTTCAGATAAGACCTATGAAACACTAGTTTTAGTTAAGTATTTTAAACTCAGTGTTCTGATGCCTTACTTAACAATATTTAGTGTTCCTGATTTTGTCTCTTCTCCAGAAGGTGAATCAACACACAAAGACAAAAATAGACTTACCAGATGTCTAGTTAGCTTGCTAGAAGTCATTTTTGAAAGATTATTTTACATATCCATTGCAAGCAAGTATCTCTCTTTGTTCAATGGGTAACTTTCGGCACCAAACTGGCAATGCTGCAAGACTGATTAAACAGTGTAAGAGCTTTAAATTCTAGCCGAAGACTGTAGGCCCAAAGTTGCGTTCAAGAATCTTGATGCCTCTACTTAAACACTTATTTTATTAATCAAGGAGGGGAAAAAAATGTTAGGCAGAGACAAAAGTAAGCAAGAGTAAGGGAATAATTTAATAGCTGTGGCTATAAAGAAAAGACCTAAAAACATCATGAAACTGTGAGTCTTAAGCACTTCTCCCGCACAGCACTAATGCCCAGTCAGTTGGGACAAGCCATGCACCCTCTCAAGGAAACATAAGGGATATATCTTTTTTACCCTCCATGCACCCAGATGTTGCATGGATGAGCACAAACATCTTCATTACTTGAAGGTATGGTCACCTGTTTCAGTGGTCTGCAGCACTGATGTATGCAGGACTCTCCACACACATGCTGCTATGTGACCAGAAAAGGATCCATCATATCATGGGGATGTCTGCGCTATAAGCTCATGGATACAAGTCTGGCCACATGATGAGCCTGAAGAGAGCAGCAAGGGGCAGCCTACAGACCAGATAGTGCCTGTGGACCGAACATTAGCCAACCCTGCAGTGCCATCTGCAATCATGCAGGTGCCACATTAATTTCAACCTTTCTTACCCTGCATCACAGCCATCACACAGCAGCAGGCGATCCTCACGGTCACTTCTGCCACACACCTCACAGAAGGTTGGATCATCCTCTCCATCGTTACCCTGAGTTTTTGTGTTCTCAACAGGAATCTAAATAAAAGAGGGATTCACATTTTATGCAGAACGTGGCACTTTTTAAAATCCATTGTCACATTAATGGTACTTGCAGCAAAATCTAAAAGTGAATGAACTAAAATGGTTGTTACATACCAGAACCTTCATTTAGTTCATTCAACACATCTGGGACATGATCAAATGCTTGAAAACATCTACTGAACTTGTCTACTGTCAGAGACTAACAACTATAGAAAACTGCATTTTAAGAACAGGTAAAACCAAAATTCCCGAATAAGATCAAAAGTAGTCAAACAAACAAAAAACCCCCACCAAAACAAGACAAAAGAAGAGAGCAAGCTTAGCTTTTTCCCCCCTAAACATATGATTTAAATGTTAATTCCCACTTATGTTAAAATGCAAACACTTAATAAACCATCAGTTTATGAAAACAGAGCATCAAACTCCTAAATGTCCCCTGAAAACCAACATGTTTCTGATTATTAATAAAGAGCAGTGACAGCTCTTCAACATTCTTTTGTGAGAGACTACTAGCACACTCAACCTGTGCCTGTAAGAGCTCTACTATTGCCTTGTGTCTCTCTCCCCTTACAAACCCAACTGCTACACAGTATAGCTGATAGCAAGACATAAGGAAGAGATTATGTATAACCTAGATTATTAATACTATAACAGCACTTGCAGTATCCGGGGCATTTTCCCCATGTGGACAGGCTTATCAATGCAGAACAGCTTAGAGTCAAATGGCCATTATGCAAAAGAGGCAGTCATGAAAACCACTCGTTTTGCCATCAGAAATGATGCCACACTTCAATCCACGTACAATACTGCAGGAAACGTGGTTAAGGAGGAAGAAAAATTGTAACAGTTCCTTAAAAGGCAATCTCAAAATAGGAAACAAATAATTCATTCAGATACCAAATTTCAGATAAACATGCTAGAAGCGTAAACCTTGAAGAGCTATTTTGTAGCAATCGGCATTGTGGTTTGCTACAGTAGAGAGCTTACCTTTTTTAAGATTTTACCACCAAAATGTGCCCGAATGCTAATGTACTTAAAGAGGATTCGATCCACTGGACAGGAGTTTGCATTCTAGAAAGAAAGGGAAAAAAAAGTTCCACATACAGTTAATAAGCACATATCTTGATTCAATTTTTTAAAAAGGAAATCTTCAGTTATTAATGTAATAAGCATTAAATTAACGTAGTAATAATTTTAACAGCTATTGGTCTTGACATTTTAAGTACTGAAATCTGACTTATCTGGTTTACAAACAACCTATTTTATCAGAGAAAACATGCATTTTTAGAAAAAGCATTTATTATACCGAAGTAATTTAATTATTATTCAATTGCCAAAGCAACATGAAAGTTCTTCCAAACATTGCCTTGAAATAGTGCCCATGTTTTAGGGCATTTTCTTTCTTTTGGATGAATGAGCAACTGGAAATGGCTTACAAATCTATTCAGTAGGAGCGATTTTTTTTTTTTTTTTTAATTTCATTACCACTGGCACTGCTGCATCCACAGCAAGTTTTGTTGTAATTCTCACCCTGGATTATGATTATGGGAACTACAGTTAGGTGGCAAGGAACTTTGACTGAAAACTGAATTCAGAGCAAACTGCTGATTCAGTCAGTATTCTTTTAGATCTTTTCTATGTTTAAATGTTCACTGTCGCAAGAGACCCCCATCCAATGGCCACAACACAGAATTCGACAAGAGATAAAGACATATATACAAAGAAATATATACACATACATACACAGAGAAAACCAGTATTACTGGTATCTTGACTTGAAAAAAGCATTTCAGATGCCTAGAAACACACTTGCTTATGACATTACAGCTTTCAGAGAACAGAACAGATCAGGATGGGCACAAGAAAAACGGATCCACACTTCACAAACATGAATCCTGCCAAATAAGGCAGTAACCCAAGTCTGTGTAAAAAAGCTTAAGAAAGAAAATACAAATATTACAGTGTTCTGTTGTCATTACGGCAGAACAGCATGATCAGAGGGGAGAGAGCAGAGCACACCAGAAGGCCACAGGACATCAGGAACAAACCAGCTCACCTTAGACCACTCCACAATGCAGTCCAAGCAGAAGTAATGGGAACAGTTCTCAGGAGTCCCAACAGCCTGATCCCTAAATGTGTTGAGGCAAATGGGGCAGTTTTCACCATCCTCATCAGAGGAAAGGCTCGCTCCGTTTATGTGTGGCTCTAATTTCAGAGAGTCAGTCATTCCTCCCACAGTGGCCTCAGTTTCTTCCTCCTCTTCCTCTTCTTCATCATCATCTTCACAATCTTAAAAAGTGAGAGATGAAAAACAACTTTCGTGTGCTGCAGGGCTTCAGCAGCGAGGGCAGAGGGCGTGGGCAGGATGGGGTACCAGTTCATAGAAAATTCCAAGTAAGCTTATTTTATGGGGCTGCAACAGCAAAGCACAGCCTCCCCAGTTTGAGGCAATAATTTTTGCTGTTTTCTTTTTTCCTAAATCCCTTCACTAAAAAGCAATGGATTACTCTGGCGAAAAATAAAGCCTGATAACGTGACTAGTCTCGCAAGAGATTAAAAGGACAGACAGCAGAAAAACAACAGATTATCAAAACAACAAGAGAGTAGGATATGTCAGGCTAACACTGAACACTGCAGTTAGATATATGATAACTTTATTTTCTAACTTCTTTTTTTCCTTTTTTTTTTTTTTTTTTTTTTTTTTTTAAATAAGACAGTCCAGAGGACAAGAACCAGCAATACGCTTACCTGCAGAAGAACAAATTAAAGACTTCACCAGTAAATCATGATTTTGAGAGTCAAGGGATTTGGGTGCCTAGCTGGAGACTACTTAAAGCAGCTTGGTTTTGAGTAAAATTAATTTTAAACACTCAACACACATTGTTGAAAGGTGTTTTTATTTTTAGTACAAAATAGAGATGTGTGTTAGTCTTTCCCTAAAACCTGTGAAGTAAGTTGACATTTTCAAGAAGCAGCGAAAAGTTACCTAAAAAACACTCTCACTTATTTTGGTTTGGTGGGAGTTTTGGGGTTTTTTTTGCAGGTTGGTTTTTTTTTTTTTTTTGAGGGGGGCAGCTGTTGTTTTGTTGGGGGTTTTTTTTGTTTGTTTGTTTGTTTGTTTTAAATAATGAAAATGGGGCCCTTTTCTATTGACTTCTCCTGTCTGGACATAGCAGACAATACTCCATACGCTGGATTAATAAAGCTTTTTGGCACCTGGCATCAACTTTTTAGTCTGTGTTCAAATTGGTCTAACTACTAACTTGGAAAACTGTGCTCTTGCCTTCCCAACAAGCTCTAAGATATGACAAAAACTCTGGTTTTGTCTATCCAAACAATAATTTGCGTGCAGCAGTTTCAGAAATACATGCAGCTACAGAGTACATTTTCAGTAAAATTAACAAATCCAAGTAACATCCACACTCCTTTTTCAAACAAAAATTAGCAAAGTCCTTCCCTCCTCCCTAGGCTTAACAGCAACAGTAATTTATTTCCAAAACTCCCCATCGCTACATTCACTTTAGAGCCCCATACCAAAGCAAACAAACATGCTTTTCCTAAGTGAAAAAATAGCATGAGCCATTGCTGCAATTTTGACTTTTTTTTCTACTTATGCTGGGGCAGAGTTCACTCCTACTGACTATAACTACAACGCTTTGGCTAGCGGATAGTCTTCAAACATGCAAATGCTTTAAAAACTTAGAAACTGGGGAATATTACCTGTTTGTTTATTACTGTAGGATTTGAGCATAGGCCTGACACAGCAACATTGGATTTACCTTTCATGGCTAATTTCTGGAGGAAAAGCTTTCATCCCACTCATCCTCCAATTATTAAAAATATGCCCATTAACGCCCATTAACAGACCTACCTTCTAATTCTTCATCTTCACTTTCTTCCTTGTCCTCCTCACCTCCCTCTCCCTCAGTGTCATCTTCTTCCTCCTCACTTTCGGTATCATCTTCTGAATCACAGCTATTTCCACCATTGCTTTCTTAAAAAGAAAAGAGAAGAAGAGAGGAAATACCCATTTGATGCAGACAGACAGGCAGAACAGTGAAGGACACACCAGAACTCCTGCTCAGGATGTTATATATGAAGGGAAAACCCAGATTTCCTCAGTGGTATCAAAGCTGCCTGTTCTGAGAAACTCAAGGGAAGCGTGCCAGCAGTTTGAGATACAGAATTTAGGAAACAAACAAAAAAAAATCCTCAGGGAAAGAGAAATAAATGGCCACCAATATATCTTTACTTCTCTTTGGAGGTTAAACCAATAGGTTCTCCAACCTAGAACTATAAATGCACACATGCAGAGAGGCTGCATTTACCTGTTTCACTGAGGAGCGTGAGACTCTGTCTTTTGCCCTTGCTTAGTGCAGCATTCTTGTTTATCAGTTCATCCTGGCTGTCATCATCCATGGCAGGACATTGGGAATCTGCTCCCTGCAAGAAGGCAGACTTCAGTGAGGCAGTGTACCACCTACGCAAGCAGAGCTGGTGTCAGCCCGGCAAAGAGCATCCAACGCATTTGCGGAGACGTGAATGGTAGAAGGGACATCGCTCTACAGCAAAGGCCCCTCACACCATTGATTGGTTTTCCCAGTTTCAAGTCAGAGGTGGCTACAGGTAAGCAGTTATTACGTGAAGTTTCACATCCCTACTGAGCTAGATGGAACTGGCTGCTTGTGAAACTCCATTTAGGTGAAAGATTCAGCTTTATCTTGGGCTCCTGGATGACGGAAAAAGGTATAACCAGAACTCCCCACTGAAAATAGGAATAGAAAACCCACAAACACCAAAACCATCCCGTGGATTAGCAATAAAATGCAAAACTCAAACTCTATCTTGCTCAATTGAAAAGAAACAAGAAGAAAGATTACATATCTTAGGTCTTTTTTAAAAAAGGCCTTTTCACAGCCCTGTCACAAAATAGAGAAGTCTCAGACATCACAGCCATTATTGCACAGAAAGGAGGAGATTTGGTGCATATTAATGCAATCACATTAATTGGTGTGCATTAGCACAGACCGGCAATAAAACTGACAGATATTGAGAGATGTCTCATGATCCAAATTCATAATGACAATCAAACCATAGCTTTTAATATATAACACTACAAACCATTAAGAAAGACAGATCCCTGCAAGCTTCTATAAGCAAGTCATGGAAAATATAATTAATTGACACGTATAAAGCTGGATGTCATATCTCAATACGAAAAAAAAATTGGATTCGTCTACAAGTGTGGCAAAAAAGTTTCAATCGGGTGCTCTTCTCCCACTCTCCCTGCTCCACATTATGTATCTTGAATATTAAGAGGATTTTTGGAACAAAACATTATGTTTTATTCAAGTACTCTTGATGCATATCTTTACTTGCACACTCCCTTTTTGAGCCATGTAGCACAGCTCTGCACTTAAGAGCCTTAAAAATGTAGGCTTCGCTAAACCAGACTAAACTGCAAANGGGGGGGGGGCTAAAAAGAAAAAAGATCGAGCTTCAACACAACGAAGTTCTTGGTGAAGATTTCTCCTAACTTCAGTAAGAATCTTGCCTAATTAGAGGTTTAAACTTTCAGCTAAATTCATGGCTGTTAACAGGAGTGTGTTTAAAAACAATTTATGTTGGCTGAAAACATGCAGACTCATCAAAAGCCAGTCACTCCATGATGTAACTGAAAAAAAACCAGGAAGAAACACTAGGAATTTTTCAAGTTTCAGCAGTGCGTATGCATGAATTTTTCAAACTGAAACTCAGTTATATAACATCCTCCCAAAAGCTAAGTTAGCTACAGCAACGCGAAATTCGTGGTGACATTACAGCCATGATACATCAGGGCAGAGACTGGCAGCACCAGTCCCATAGCAGGGCAGCGGCAGGCATATTTGTAATGTACATACCAGGAATTCACATAGCGTATTTTGATTTTATGCAGAACCTCTGCCTGCATCACTTCTCCATCGGCAGGTTGCGGGAATAGAGTGGGTTCCTGCTGACCCGCCACTGCCACGTCAAGCCAGCTATGGCACTCCTGAGCCACTGAGGACGACGGAGGCCATCCAAAGCCACCGCAGGGGTAAAACCATGGATAAGCCTCCACTTCGCTACCACCATGACTTTCATTCCCCTGCTCCCTAGTTCTCCTTAAAGCAAAGCAATAAGCACAGTGAAGAAAGGATCTTTTTATTTTTGAAAGTGATTCCCACAAACCACAGTTCTGACCAACATATACGTAACCACAGTTCCAAACAGCATGCATTTCTTCACTGCTGTGGAATAAAACAACTACCCATGTTATTTTCGCCCTGCTACCCCCCGGAAAGATATCCTTTCAGCACAGAGTCAAACAAATCAGCACTTGTGACTCGACAATCTAAACTGACATATTTATGCTGCAAATGCAAGCTTGTACTTTGCTCGGAGGCAAAACTTGGAGTTAAGGAAAATCTGGTATCGCAGCAAACAATCAAGGCTTCAAATCTTGTCAGTAAAAAAAAGTCTGTTTTGTGGATAGTTGGGAACAGACAAAGAGAAACCAAGTGAGATGAAGTGAATTTGAGATTTCAAGCACATCACAAATCTTACTTTACGAACAACTTTTTCCAAACTGGACAGCTGCTCTCAAGGAAAAAAGAAGGAAACCAAAGTTGACTATATACCTAATACGAGAGCTTGTTCTCCTATTTTTTAAGAACAATAACCACCATTTCCAAGGGTTTTTTCTTATGAGAGACATTTCAAACAAGTTACCACTGTGAAACATGTTCATGATATGCTTCAGAGAGCTCACTCACCTGTACCAAAGCCCAGCTTTCGTTCCAGCACTTACCACATCAAAATTTTCTAACACCCCTACCGCCCCCGCCCCAAGCTGGAACCAGCAGATAGATACAAAATAGATAGAAAGCATTTTTATTATTATTATGTAAACCAAGAAGTTTGGTTAACAAGGAGATTGTAGTCATTCCTCTGAGGCAAACCTTAACTCTGCACTTTTGTAACATAAAAGCCCAGACTGCTAAAAAGCAACCGGTTATCCCTGAAGGCCATTCAACTGAGGCAACTACAGCTGCTTTCAGTTCTGGGGATGCCAAGGACATCACTGGTGTACCCAACCCCTTGCTGCTTGCTCACTTGGAAAATCCCACGGTGTGCAGTACTCTGCACACAGCCCTTCAGCAGTGGAAGCTCTCACCTGCATCCCACTTTGAAGACTCTATTCAGAATAATTTTGGATGCGTCCCCAGCAGGCAGCTCGCGAACGCAGATGCAGGGTAACCTGGCCAGAGATCCCTTGTCTTTGGACTCAATACCACTAACGCAAAGCGTCACCGCTTACAGCAAAACCCATTTCAATTCCCTGGGCAGGTGCATCATTCACACATTTGCAGTCTGCGCACAGCACATCCAGTATTTGAATTACAGGTTGCACACTAGGTCTGCTAAAGGCAGACACTGTACTCCTCCTTAACACCCCCGTTTTCAAATTCTCACTTAGAAGAACCTCACTCTCATTTAGAGGAGCCTTTATTTTAATAAAACATTAAACCACAAAAACGATGAGTGTGTGGCAGGTGTTCGATCACTTTACGTGCACCAGCGCTCTTCCCCAGCCCTAGGTTCCCTTCACAAAGGCACAACCTGACTAGGGCCAAGTCGGGTTTGCACTGAGCACTGCGTGCCTACCACAGCACAGGCTCTGCTGCAGTACAAATTCTAAGCCCAGGCTTTGCTATTAAGACAGATTACATTTTTACATTGAGCTGCCTTAAGCCATTTTAATTGTACAATCAAATGGCAATTACAAATACTTTCTTCAAGCCATATTAGCAACAGGGTTTTCTGTTGGCTTTAAGAACAGGGAAGATTAACCGTTTCCTCCAGAACAAGTGTTTATCAAACAAGGACTTCAGTAAACTTTTTGTTTTTTGAACCAAGATCCTTATGCATTACCACAAATCAGTATTTTAATGTACTTTGAGTATGTTCCAGCTAGACAGCAAGTGGAGGTTTCTAACCACCAGAGGAGCCACAGTCTGCAAAACACACTCAAGCTCTACCTGACACGAAGCTGACGGAGCCACCTACAACAGCGAGTGACTCTTCCAGTCATGCACACCTTCCTTTCTAGCACCAACCGATTTCCTTCATCACCAACTTCTTACAGTAGTTTCTAGTTTTTAGAAACAGAAGGGCTACTACACAAGGCATTTATTTTAATCTGCTTGGGTAACATTCGGGATTATATACAGACAAAGAAAACAAGTCAGCTGGATTTTCTCACAGGGTGGTTTTGAATGCTGAACTAATTCCATGGGCAATTATTGAGCAGTCACATTCCAAAGAGCACTTATAACTAAATTTAAGACTACTAAATATTCAAACACATGAGCTTTCAGTTCTTGTTGGCACATCTGCTTTATTTGCTGGTTTGTTGGGGTTTTTTTGGGGTTTTTTTTCCCAAATCAACCAAACAATTCAGTTCCCTCTGGAAAAGCAACATCACACATCAGAAAGCATTTGGCTTTGTTTTCATTTTCATATGCTACACTGAAAGAAAAGAAAACAAGAGTTGTAAAAATCATAGCTGTACCCAGCTGGAAAACATCTGGATATGGTGTGACTAGTATCTGCCACCACCACATTCCAAAGGCAAAAGTAAGAAGAACTAGGCAGCGAAAGTATTCAGATTAACGAGAGACTCCTACAGCCTAGAGCCACGGAGTGCCAATCTAGCATGCATGGGGAGCTTTAAAAAAAGCCCTCTAAATTTAGATCCAACTTTCCCCTGTTTAAGTTACAAAAAAAATTAACTCTTAAATACCACTATCAGAACTGCCCATGCAACGATTTAAATAACAGAAGTGCCTAAGAACCTAACAGATAAAGCACAGAAAATTAATCCCGGGGTAGGCAAGGAAGCACTTATCTTTCCCCCATCCTGGCCCTGCCCTAAATTTAGCCACCCTAAATTCCAGGACCAAAACTGTCCACCAAAGCTGCCCTAGGAGCTGACACTGCACTGTTTGGGGAGTCTGTAATGCAAACAAAGCAATGCACAGGCTTTGCAAAGGCACTTTGAAGCGCGGCATCTTACCCAGAGGAGCAGCTGGGCGTTTTGTACCTCTGTATTCAAAGCAGCAGCCAAGCTCTATGCAATTCCCAGCCTGCAATTCCCTGAAGCCACTGGCTCCATTTCCAGCTGTGAATCAAACACTCTCCAACACTGCACATCCTCCTCTTTCTTAACTGGCTTCTTTTCTTAGAGTCACCCTTACTGGTGAGCTCCCTTTCAGCATCAGTCTTTCACACCACTCCCATCTTTAACTACAGCTTTCCCTGCTGTTTATGGGCATGGCTGGGGGAAAAACTACAACAACAACAAAAAACCCCAAACAAACAAAAACTTCCTGCGCATTCATGATTTTTTTTTTTTTGTGCATAGCCATAACAAAAGGTACCAAGACCTACTGACCTGCAAGAAAGGAAATAACACAGCAAACACCTCTGCAACACATCAGCAATGCATCCATGCAACAACCAGCAGAAAAACCAGTAACTAAAACTACAAAAAGCACACCCACCCCGCTGTTATTAAAATGGGACACCCAATGAAGGGCACCAGTTATGCAGCTTAAAAACATGTGAGTAAGCACAGGTCCCTCAAAGCACAGTTTTTAAGCCTAAACACACTTTTGCAATAAGCTAACGTGCGTTAAAAAAAAAAAAAAGCTTCCATGAAAACCTCATTTCTACTTGTTAGCTGAGAGGCCCACTGACTTCCCTGTAGAAGGCTGAAATAGCTTATAACTTCTTCAAATGCACTCCCGCGTGCACCACAAACAACGGGAAGGGGCGGCGGCGACGGACGCCAGAAGCATTTGGGTTTTTTAGTAAATCTTCGCTGCAGCAGCAAAGGAAGCTGCCTGCCGTACCGCTCCGGATCGCTCGCCAGTACGGGCTCGCCGCCGCGCACACAGACACGTCGCCGCCCGCTCGGCCACTTTACAGCCCGCGGGACCGCTTCCACGAGAAACCCGGCTCCGGACAGCCCGGAAAACACCCCCGGGAGGAGGCCGGGTCGGGGACAGCCCCCCCGCAGCGGCGCTGCTCAGCCGCATCTTCCGACAGCCGCCAGGCAGCTGCCGCCGGCGATTGCTCAAAGAACAAATCAATAAATAATTACGGTTGGGGGAACAAAATTAAATAAATACAACCAATCCCGAGCGCGGCGGGGCAGCTTCCCT
>WAAD01024158.1:97687-122450 GCA_013389945.1 Fregata magnificens | reverse complement strand
GGAGCCCGGGCGCGTCGCGGAGCCCGGGCACGGCGCGACCCCACCCTCCCCCACCCCATCCTTCGCGCTGCCCGGTGTCTCCTGTGCTGCAGGTGGGCTCCGCCGCCCCCCCGTCACCCTCCAGGAGCAGGTGAGCCACTGACTAACGCACATTGTGCTCTCGGCGACTCCACTGTGCGTGTGACAGCGGCTAACCTGCTCCTCGGACATCGCTGTGCGGCCGCCTCGCCTCCACGGACCAACACCTTGACGCCACGACGCCTGCGTTCCCTCCCCGCCACCCAGGTGAGGGGCTCCGGCGTGCAAAGGAGTCGCCGCCCCAACCAACGCCACTGTCCTGCCTCCAGCGGCTTCGCATCCTTGGCCTGGCGGACCCCCGACGTGCAGTCAGTAGCATCCTGCAATTAGCCGCGCTGCACGGCGGAGCGTGAACAGATTTAATGCTTCTTGCAGCGGGGCTCGGTGTGTCTGGCAGGAGCGGAGATAAGGGAAGCGGGCTGTGGCGGCACGTGGGCGCAAAGAGTCGGTGGTAAAGTTGGACGGGAGGGATAGCATGCCCCCCTCTCTCCTCGCCTGCTCTTCTCCAAAGTAAATAAGTGCTAGTGGACTCCGTACCAAGTTAAAGAGACGCTTCATCCCAGCTGGTGACGTCTTGATAGCCAGTCAGTGACTAACTGAACTGCTATTGCCAAGGGTGTGTTAATAGAAGAAACCGTGCCTGGTATTGCCCTGGATGAGTCACCTTTAAAGAGAGACTCTCTAGTCTGTTAAACGAAAAGCAGAAACAAGCCTCGCTTTCCTTTTTTGTTGCCGTTTTCTTTCCCGTCCTGCCCCTCACCTTTGCTTGCCGCTTTCCTCCTCTTGTGCCAGGGCTTTATCAGCCCCCCAGCCCCAGCTGGGCACTGGCAGAGCTGCCTTGCGCGATCGTGCTGTGATGTCACACAGGGGACTCTGACTTCATGGCCTCGAGGAGCAGGAAGGTGAGCCGGGCAGGGACTTCTCCAGCCGTCCAGGGTGGCTGTCACTAGAAATGGAGGAAGTGACGAAGCGGATTGCTTCTCCTACAAAGTTCTCTTTTGCGATTTTTGGGCTGGTGAAGAAGCTGGGTAGTTGCAAAGTATCTTTTTTTGAAGCGCAGCGCAGTTTCATCAGCAGCTTAAGCTCATAATAACCAGCTAGGGTTCACTGCAGCCTGCCAAGGTTCCCAGAAAGGGCTCAGGTATTCTCCCTCTTGCTTGGGCTGCTCAGGTGTAGTCCTGGACCGTTGTAAAGGCTTGATCTGAAGGAATCGGCAGTACTCTGGTCAGTAAGTAGTTAATTGCACAGAAGGCAGAGCAATGTCCTCTCACGGAGAAATTTTGCCTGTCCCCGTCTCTCCTGCCCACATTCATTTGTCGTTTCTCCCTTGGTCCTGGAGGAGCATCTGCTCTTCTGCAAGAAAAATCAGCTCCCTCTGTGCCCCGCGCAGACTGGGTGAGTCCAGGGTGCTCAAACACACTGGAAAGAGAGGAAGAACACCTGAATTTACCAAAGCTGCTTTCATGCTTGTTCAGAAGCCAAATGGGCCTTTTTTGATGGGAGGGGAACAAGTGCACAGCTTTCTCAGCCACAGGCGGCTTTCCTCCTCCCCAGCTGCACCTACAGCATCTTTGCGCTGCTGGTCCTGAGCAGGCGGGAGCATGGTGTAGCCACATGGAGAGGCAGAAACCTGGTGCAAAATACACCTGTCTATGAGCGTGTCTGTGAGCTGAAACTGAAGCCCCGCTGTCCCCACCACCCCATTTCACAGGGATCGCGCACGTAACAAACCTGTATCTGAAAATGAAGGCGCTCCCTTTCTCCTCGAGGAGACAGCCCTGCGTTTGGGACTGTGCTGCCCGATGACTAACCCCTGGAGATGCCACTGGCAGAAGCAGCTCTGCGGGTCACCTGGCAAGACTTGGCCCATTTCCCATGAGCAGCACCATGGTATGAACATTTCTGACTTCCTGCTACCTACGGAACCATCCTGTTCAGCTCCAGTAAGCAAAAGCAAGGGGTTGAAGTGAAGTTTGTTTGCCTTTTNTTTTTTTTTTTTTTGGTGTCTCCCTCCCATAAGCTGGGAGGGGGGGGGAGCATACAGCTCAATTCCTGTTTTTAACATTCTTGTGGCATGACTCAAATCTAACCTGCTGTGCTGTCACCTGAAATCTTCAATAAATAGTGCAAAACCAGTGTTTGGGTGCTTATTACTGTAATCCAGGGCACCAGACTAGCTGAAGAGGAAGGCTGTGCCTTCTCAGTGACATGTCTGATGTGCATTGCATGCCCCGTGCCTCCCATCTCTTATTTTGCCTCTGTAGCCAGTGAAGGTGGCTTGAAAAGGAGAGCGGAAGGGTGCAACCTGGTTGTCCCTCAAGCAGAAACCCCAGCATTGGTGCCTTCACCCCTGCCCTAGCCCCAGAGCGCTCCTAAGCGCTGAGAAAATACACCAGAACTAAGACATCCCTTACTTTCATGTGTTTCAGTAGCTAATAAACAGATTAGTAAGGTGATATTTAGCCTGGTAACAAGAGTAGTTGGGTGCTAAAAGCTCTCGCTCAGAACTGATGCTGTAAGATTTTTGGGGAGAGGCAGGGGTGTGCCTTACGGGAGGGGAAGATGCTTGAACGTCAGGGCTGTTAAGCTGAAGGGACTCTGTGCTCCTCAAAGATTTTGTTCTCTTGTTTCAGCGCTTTGCAGAGGGAAGCGAGCAGGCCTAATGCTTCAAGCACCGCCCTAGGAAGCACCTATCGTGTTCTGTCTATAACGTGTGCCAGTGGCAGGTCCTACATGGTGAGCCACGCCAAAGGAGCAAGCTGGCCTGTGAGGAACAGAAGGGGTACATAAATTGTTGAAGAGGAAGTCAGTTAAATGCAAGCAGGGACTTATATAATACATACTAAAAAAAAAAAAAAAAGATTTCTGCTGGCAGGGGGTTCCGTTGGGAGAGAAACTTGCTCATCCATAAACAAGAAAATTTCCCGGCTTCCTCTAGTGCTTCATGATTTTTTTTTTTTTTTCCCCCCACAGCAAGGTAGAATGCACTCAGTCTTTACCCTGAGACAGAGAAAGGAAAATCATCATCAGGACAGCAGACAACGTTCCCTGCATGGACATGCATGCCAGTTCAAATAGTTTCTCCATCTGCAGTGAACTACCCTTGTAGGAGCTGTGCACCCAGCAGCAAGCAGCAGAGTATCTGTACACCACTTGGGGAGCAAAACCAATAGGCATTTTCTCCTCCAGTCATTCACACCTTTCCTTATGTAACTGGTGCTAAAGCATGTGCTTTAAAAGCTGCTTGCCAAATCCAGGGGCTGGGAGGCAGCACAAATGCTTCTAGTGCTCTAGATGAAATTTAGGGTGGGGAAAAAAACCAAACCCAAACACTGAGGAACTCATACAAATCCATGACTCTGAACTGGGGATCTTGCAAGTGTCTGCAGTTGTGCTGCCCTTGAGACACTGGACTGGCCTGGGGCAGTGCTGGTGCCCTGACCACCATCTGCAGAAGATGCCTGGCCTAACAAGCCGATACAGTCCAGGGTAGACGGGTGAAGAGCTGGGAGCCATTTTTCTTATGCACTAAAAAAAAAAAAAAAAAAAGGGGGTAGTGCAGAGAGGAGAGGAGCCTCAGGGAGGCTGAATAGTGCCTTGTGCTGACAGACCCTGCAGGTAGCTTCCAGATTTATTTAAAAAAAAAAAAAAAAAAAAAAAAAAAAAGATGCTGCAACTGTTCACCAGTGAAAAACAGGTATATCCTCTGCCTTGTGGTTTTTGGGTGGCACTGGAGCCGGCAGTGAGAAGCATCTGAGGAGGGAGAAGGCCTGAAGGAAGAAGCTGCCCCACAGCGCCCAAGGGGTGCAGGGACACGACTCCCCGCTCACCCAGGCACAGCATCCTCAAGCCACCCGGTACACTTGGATCCCTGCCTCACCCCTGAGCCAATTGTTCCCTCTCCAGTACGCGCCGTACGCTGCGCTTTTGGTTTGCTTTTTTAAGGGAAAAACCCAATAATTTATTTGCTTTGTTTTAATCTCATAACAATGAGTAATTCCTTCCTACTGCTCTGTAGTGGCCTAGAAAAGGACAGCATCATCTCCACTGTAGCAAGAAGGCTTCTCCCAGGGCATAAAATTTTAATTAGGAACAATCACGCAGCCTTGAAATGGGAATTGTGAGCAGCAAAAAAGTCAAACCATCAATAAAATATTCAATGGCAGAAATGTATTATTGACACAGCCTTTAGAGCAGATAAAAGCGGAAAGGCAGGGGAGCGAGAGCGGGTATCGAACCTCGCTCGGTTAAATAACGCACGGGGACCTGCACACTCGCCGTGCCATTGCACGCCCCCCATGCCGGGAGGAAGATAGGTCACCTGCGGGTGGGGAGTTTCCTAAGGTAATAAATGAGTTTGATTAACGCCTCTCCCCCCGCTGCAGTGTGCGCCATGGCAGGGGGAGAGGCGTTAATTAAAGTAATTTATTACCTCATGAAACACCGCTGCCTTTGCAGGACACATAATGGGGAAAAAAAAAATCTGCAAAATGCCACAGCCTTGAGCTGAAAAAACAGAGCTAGCCCCTGGCCATGGTGCTCTCCCTAACCCCACACTTGATTCTCAGACCTCGGCGGGGGACATGGCCAAGTTACACTGTCTCCCATCCCATGCAGCAGTTCCAAATCCTGCATCCCAGCCAAGGGGCATCAGCTGCAGGGCCAAAATCTGCCACGATATATATATTTTAAACTCTTTTTTTTTTCCACCCCAAGAAAGACTGGTGCTGGTTTCACCTGTCAGATCACGGCAGAACAGAAATAACCCGCAAAAATAATAATATATAAGCAGAAGTGCAGGGCAAAAATCTCATACAAAATCAGAGATTAAAATTAAATTTTCTGCCCTGTTTTTCCCAGCCGGAGGTACCGTAAGCGATGACCCTTTTCTCTTTATCCCCATTTATTTTGCAGAAAGCAAAGCTACAAATGTAACCCCCAAAAATGAAAGGTCCAGTTTTTAACCCGCGGAGCTCATTTTTCCAGGGCACGCGGAGGACTTCACAAAACATCCCAAAATCTGGCCATATCCAAGGCAGTGGGTTTTCTGAACCCGCTTTTTGGGTGGTTTTCCCCCAAGCAGCACTGAAATGCTCTTTACAACCTCCATCATCCTCTGCTTCTCTTCTTAGCAAGCTGGAGTCTCATTTTAAAAGGAGGGTGTGCAAAAAAACGAGTGCAAGAAGCCCAAAAAGTAAGCAAGCAGGAGAGAAACTCCTTGATGCGGCTGCATGGAGCAAACATATTTTTGACTCATTTTCCCCGAGATACGTGATTTAAGCCGGGGCGGGGGGGGTGGGACAGGGACCCTAATCCCCCAAACGCCCCCCCGATTCAAAAAAGACAACTCTGAAATTGCATCTCCCCACTGCAGCTGCTCTCCAGTCGTAACCAGAGATGCAGCTGCACCAGCGCTCTCCCAACAAAGCAAACTTTAATCCTTCAATACCACTTGACCAGCCTGCTGAGCTGCAGTGGCACCTCAAAAATCGGCTTTGAGAGGGGCACGTCCCGGGGACCAGAGCCCAGCAGAGCCTCAGGGGAGATGCTGACTGAGAGCAAGAGCTAACGTTCCTGCTTGCGGTTATCCAGGTGCAGACTGAGGGGCTTGAAGGCGAATGGGAGGTTTCCCCCTTACCTGCTCCTATCTGCAGCCGAGCGCCATCCCCTTCACCTCCTGTCCTAAAATGCTCCAAGCTGCTGCTGTGCATTATTAAAATGCTGCCATGTTTCATCCCAGAGATGGCCATCCTCTCACCGGAGACAAGCTTCATCCGCTGGTTGTAAAGCACTTTGTGATTTAAAAAAAAAAAAATAAAATAAAAAATAAAAAAAGAGCAGCATGTGCGTAAGATGCATTCGGTCATAAAATACTTACAGCTTTAATTCGGCAAATGGAAAGAGGTGGCTTGGAAACGAAAGAGGCAGCCGCAGGGTGCGCAAACCACTCGGACGTGCCTGTCAGGCACCGGACCAGGAGCCAGCGGGGATGGCTCGCCCTGGGCCACACCAGCATGCTCACGCTCACTTTGCTCAAATCCTTTCCCAAAGATTTATTGAAAATTGAAACCGCGGCACACAGGATTACATTCGTATGGGGAAAGCAGGGTTTTATGGCGAACACTGTGCCCAAGTCACATTTTTTGCATACGACGTGTTGAAAACAGGCTCGGGGACCTCCTGGACAAACCCATCCCCTCCCCAAGCCGCTTTGGTTTCGCAATTAAAATACAAGGTGACCCACTGGGACAGATGAACAAAAACCGAGAGTAATTACTGGCCATCAAGTTAAAAAAAAAAAAAAAAAAAAAAATCAGTGAAATGTCATGAAAAGCATTTTGGTCCTGCTCCCCACCTGCGCCACCACTGGGGAAGGGCTCATTCTGTGATTTTTTTTATTTTAAAAACAAGTTGAAAAATTAAGTGGATTTAAGAAAAACAAGCCCCGGCCGTGTGTTCCCTGCTTCCTTGAAGCCTGGTCCGTGGCACCATGGAAAGGGGGTTTCTATTACAGCTTTCTTATAATAATAAAAAAAGGGGGTGGGGGGGCAGAAATTTGTCTTAAAGCTGCTCTTGTGCCTCCCCTGCAGCCAGTGAAGAGACTGTTTGTCATGGCCCTGCTCGCTGCAGCGAGATGCTATAGATGCTATAAAACCTGTTAACTTGCTCCATCCAGGCGAGCCTCCAGGCAGGTCTCTACTGAAGCTTCGCTCCCCTAGACAAAGGAGCAAGGACTTTTCCAAATGCACGATGGGTCTTTTGAGGAGGCTACATGAAATGGGAGCGCCGCTGTTTTCTGTTGAATATAGAAAGCACTTTAAAAAAATAGAAGGGGGTCGCTTCCGTCTGTAGGGGAAGAGGGTTGCTTTGTGTCGTCAGTCTCTGGTTTTGTTTTACAGTCCGTAAAAATATTCTGTCTGGCCGTCCACATCCATTCACGATATAAAGCAGTAAAAAAAAAAAAAAAAAATATATATATATATATAATATGGTTTATTTATACAGTTACACTTGCAAGGCAATCAATCCTCTGCTGGCCGGGCCCCTTCTACCTCCAGATGCTCTGCCTGGTTGATAAGACTGCAAGACAAGACAAAAACAACCTGAGTGACCCCATCATGGTGGGTGAGCGCTCGCAAAAAGGGGAACAGAAAACAGGACATATGCGAGTGCAAAGCCTGGACTGGGAGATGGACATGCAGATACTGCAGCATCTGGTGAGATGGGGATGGACGTTTTGGGCCGTGAGGAGGATGGCAGTAGGGTTTTGCTGAGGGGATGGTGGCATGGTTGGGAATGGGATGCTGGGATGCAGACAGCATCGCCACGGTGGGCAGGGACATCACAGCTTGCTTTTGCTGCACCAGAAAACATGCTGCAAGGTGGAAAAAGGGTCACGGGAGGTGGAAAGGGTTTTGAGGTGAACTGGTCCCCAAGATGGAGCAAAAGTGACTCCTGTAAAAGATGGGAGCCAAATCCTCCCCATCTTAACCCTAGCAAGGTCTTAGCCCCAGGGGATGCGGGGCAGCAGGAGAGAGGATGAGGAGCATCCTCTGCAGCTCCTGGCAGGGCAGAGAGCTGGACTGGCAGAATGCAAGCCCCTGGCAGCAGAGTGGAGGCTGCCAGGGTGTAAGCTTTGCTCTTCCTAATGGCATCTATAAATATCTCCGGCCTCCCGCTCCCAGCACACGCTCGCTCTCTGCAGCCCGTTTTGGGCAGCAAAAGCCTCTCCACCCTTCCCACGCATCATCCCCAGCCCGGCTTATGCTCCTGGGGGCCTGCCGGGATGTACGCACCCTCAGGGTTCAGGCTGGACACCAGGGGCTCCGGCAGGGTCCTGGGATGGCCGAGGAGCTGCTTGGTGCTGGCCTGGGGAGGCGAGTCGGAACCAGCGGTGGGAGGAAAACCTACAGGATGGGGAAAAATTCCTGGCTCAGGCAGGACTTGCACCTCCTGAGCTCACGGGGCACAGCCGCTGCAGTGCTGCGGGGCAGCCACAACACCCCCTCTGGGTGCTCTGGAAGAGAAACAACCAGGTCCCTGTTTTCCCCCGTCCCCTTCCACAAGTGCCCCCAACTGCCTCCTCTCATCCCTGCGAGGATGCGGACATGGCTCTGGGCACCATGCTCACTCTTCCCTCACCAAACACAAAGAGGTCATTGGCGGCTGGAGCCCGTCCCCAACCAGCCCCCAGCCCCCAGGGGCTGTCACCAGACCTCGGCCACCTGCTTTTTGCCGCCACCACCGCGGTGGCATGCAGCAGTGCTGCAAAGGAAAGTTCCCTGTGGCCGCCCCAGCCCCAAAAGCAGCAACGCAGGATCTGACCCCTGAGCATGGCTACGAGCAGCCCTGGGGCTTCAGTAGGGAGAATGAAGGAGCCCCGGGGCTGGCAAACCTCAGAGACCCCCCCCAGGGTGGTGAGTGACCGCCATGCCAGCATTGAAACCCCATCCCTGCTGCCTAACCTCAGCGCCCAGGGCAGAACCAGCCAGCTTTAGGGCTGATCCCCTTGGAGGGGGTGCCGACCCCCTTGGAGGGGGAGGCAGGGAGCGGGCAGGGTCCCGCGGAGCAGCCCCCGCGGCCGAGCCGGTGGCGGCATGCTGACCTCCGTTTCTCCGGCAGGCTGGCAGCTCGCACGGGCTCGGCTCCGGCTGGGCGTCCTCCTCAGACCTGGCCTGCAGGACAGTCACTGTGGCCCCCGTCTGCTGAATAAACTGCTGCAAATTACACTGCCTCAGCTCCTTATTTAACTCCTCCAGCTCTTGGGTCTGGGCCTGCAAAACACACACCGAGGCAGGGGGACAGGGTGAGCCGCATGTCCCCCCCATGTCCCAAAACCAGCTGGCATACCCGCCCCGGGGCTGCTCCCCCAGCTGGGGCTCACCCTGCCAGAGCTGGCAGAGGGGACCTCGGGGGTACCGCGGCTCGGCTGCCCCTCTCCGAGGGCCTGCGGGAAGGGGGGTGCCCGGGTGGAAGGGACAAGGAAGGCGTTGTTTTTGGGAACAGCCCTGCTTTGCTGCGTCTCCACAAGAGGGTGCGAGCAGCCATCAAACGGCGGCTGCCGCGGTGCTGGGAGACGCCGGATGCAAACGAGATGCTCAAGAGGAGATGCTGGAAGCGTGGCCGCCCTGGGGAAGGGCAGCTACCACTGCCTGGCTGGGCAAAAGCTTCTCCCTTTTGCTCCACCGAAGGGGACCTGGTGGGCAGAGGGCAGGCATCACACAGTGCCTGGACCCCCCGATGCTGGTGGGGGGGCCGGGACAGGCAAGCCAGGGGGCATCATGGCTCAGCCCCACAGCTGCCATCTCCACGCCGTGCAGCCCCCCCGCAATGAGCCCGAGTCCCTGCATAGCTTGCATGGTCAAAAGGCTTCATGCACAGGCACCGTGGGCACCTACGCTATCTCCCTCTGCGACTCCTTTATCCAAGATGACATTGACCCTTGCGCCAACGCCACCGACCCCGCGCATGGACTATTTGCTCCAGCATCATCGTCCGTGCTGGAGCAGGGTGATGCTGTGCTCCCCGTGCACCAGCCAGCAGGAGCCCCAGCCCAGATTCAGCTTGCACAGAGAGCAATGGGTGTGGGACCCTGCGCAAGCCGGGTAAGAGCGGTGGTGTCCCCCCGACAGCGGTCATTGCTGCTGAGCCACCTCTGTGCACCCAGCCCCACGCTCACCGGCCAGGTGGGGCAGGACCAACCCCACTTGACCTACCAGCCCCATGCTGCTGAAAAGCTGGTCCCATCCCCTCCTGAAGGTCCCACCACCTCATGGGGCTGCTCAACCCAGTCCTATCTACCTGCAGGTTCCTTTCAGCTTCCTCCAGGGCCTTCTCCACGCTGGCCAGGTTGCTCTCCAGCTGGGTGCCTTGCTTGACCTTGGCCTCCAGGTCCCTTTTCATCTTGGCAGCCATGTCCTCCAGCTCTGTGGGGCTGGGCGCAGGGGTCTCCTTCCCCCTCTTGGCCCTCTCGGCCATCTCCCACTGGATCTCCTCCTGCAGGGCTTCGGTCCGAGCGCTCAGCTCGTAGATCCTCTGGGTGTACTCCTCCAGGCTGGCCCGCAGGCTCCTAACCCGCTCCTGCCGCTCCCGCTCACACTCCTTTTCCAGACGGAGCTCGCTCTGCCAAAACTCCTCCTCACCCAGCTCCGTCTCATTCCTCCGCACCAGGTGCTCCAGGTAGAGGATCTCATCCTCCTGGCCGGCAAGCCGGCCACGCTCCCAGAGCCGTAGGTCCATCTCCAGCGTGTCCCCGTGGGCCTCCAAGGAATGCAGCTGCTCCTGCTGCCACAGCACCCTCCTAAACAACTCCTCCTTGGAGGGTTGGACAACCCCACCGCCCTCCAAGTCCATCCCTTCCCGTGCTTGGTGCCTCCAGCGGCTCATGGCGAACAGGTCACTGGAGCCTGTAGGACCCAAGTTGAAGGTCATGGATTTTTTTGGCTCCCGGGAACGGGGTGCATCTGTGCCGGCGGGCCTGGGCTTGATGGGCAAGCTGGCCCTGATGAACGTCCTCTCAGGGGCTTGGGGGGTGCCCTCCGAGGAGGGCCGCTCAGCCACACTGGGGCCTGTCCGCCGCAGGACGAACTGCACATCGTTGGCATACTGCCCACACTTGGCCAGCGACTCCAAGGGGCACTCCAGCGGCAGTAGCTGCCGCTCCTTCTCCCGCAGCTTCTGCACCAGCACGTAGCGTCCTGTCTGACCTGTTGGGAGGAGGTGAGCACATCAGATGGGGAAAGCCACGGACAGCAGTGGTGTGCCGAGGCTGCTGCCCCATGGGCAGGGGCTGGTGACAACCCCACCACCCCAGAGCAGGACCCCCACCCACCCAAGGTCTCCTCTTCCCAGGAAGCACCTGCAGATGGGGCATCCCCTCAGCAGATGCCTCCACCCAAAGGGGCATCCCCCCAGCAGATGGGGATGGCTCACCAATGGCCCGTGCCAAGGCGATGACCACTTCCTGGCAGGTGGTTTGCTCTGAGACACCACAGACGACCCTCTGGATCCCGTCCACCCAGACCTTCAGCTCCATCCCTGCAGCTGCTGGGCCTCAGGCACGCCAGCTCATCGCAGGATGGGATGCCTGCGGGGAGAAAAGAAACCAGGTTTCCATCCCAAGCCGCTAATGAGGAATACGAGATGCTTTAAGAGCAGCGTCATTAAATCATCTTTAATGTCAGCATCCTGTAAGGTGCATCCTAGACCAAGCAGTTGCTCGCTGCTGCCCTTCATCCATCTTTGCAGCTCTCCCTGTGCATGGATTGCATTTTTGTTGATATTATTAAAACACTGATGTTTGTCTGCAAAAAAACCAAAAGCAAAACTTTTTTTTTTTTTTTTTTTCCCCATGTCTGGGCAGCAGGTCCAAATCTTCCCATGGTGGGAAATGATGGGGTTTGTGTGCCTGCACAGTGCCCAGGAGAATATGCCCAGGTTATTTCTGTTGTGAGCACAGACTTTTAACAGGTTTGCTGGACTTTCACTGCGATTTCTCTGACAATGTGGTAGTGCGGCACTGGGGGATTTTTCCAAACAATATTGGAAAAGGCAGAGAAACCGCTGGCTGCCCACCCTTGCAACAGGATACTGAGAGAAGGTGCAGATAATGCACATTTTAATCTATTTACCTCCATCTCAATGTATCAGAGAGGGATTAAAAAATTAAAATAGAACCTCTTTCTGCACAAAAACGTGACCAAAGGTGGGGTTTGGGAGCGGAAGGCAGGCACGAATGCCTGCGGTGAAGCCCGGGCTCCCAGGGGATGCTCTGCCCAACACCAGGGCCCAGCCTGACTCCCACGGGGTGGTTACTTCTCCTGCGTTAAAATAACACCCACTAGCCCAGGCGCACCCAACTCCTGCCACTTCCAGCAGCTCAACAACTCTGACAGTCAAAAAAAAAAAAAAAAATAAGCACAAGCTGTAAAGAACTCAAATATTTGAGTTTACGGTGTTTTCAAACGCCGTGCAAACAAAGATGTATCTTTTCTTCCCCTATAATACTGGGGGTTTTTTTCTAGCATCAGGCTTGTCTGAAAGCCCCGGGTGGAGGAACGTATACAGGGAGTTTCCAGGCCCTCTGTCCGGAGGGTCCCAAACCGCTTTCCCAGCCTAACCCGGCTGGTCACAGCCTCTCCATCCCTCAGCTTCAGCTATCCCAAGTTTGTGATCAGGCTGCAAGAAAGCTTGACCTCGAGTTAAACACTACTTCTTGCTTGGTTTTTGTTGCCTGCTTGAGTAATCAAAGGGAGGGTTTGAAGGGTCCTGCCTCTGGCGACGAGGGATTTTAGCTATGGTGCAAGAAAGGCAAGGAGAAACCAGGGAAGGTACAGCTTGGTGAGGCCGTTCCCCACGGGTGCCGGGTCCCATTGGTGCCACCCCCCCTACCGACCTCCGAAACGTGGGCACAGAGCAAATACCTCGGCGCTGAGCTCATGTTTGCCTTGGCTGGGCGGCCAGGGAAAACCGGTGGGGGTGAAGGGCACCTTGGGCTCGGCCGACCTCCCTGCGAGTCCAAAACGACTACAATTTGCAAGGTTTAGCCCAATTTCATTTCAAAGCTGAGTTTTGGCACCGCTTCCCCCACCCTGTGCATTCAAGGCTACAACCGGCCCCGGCGTGGAGCAAAGTCCAGGTGCCGTGACGGCACCACCCAGCTCACCCCGAAGCCACTGTCTGTCCATCCGTGTCCCCCCCCACCAGCCACAGCACCCTAATGCCAGATTTGGGGTGGCAATGCATCCCAGGGAGCATTGCCCCCACCCCAGCCAGGGACCCAGCTAGCATCAAACCCGGCTTCCCCTGCCCCGACCCCGCGGGGAGGCCAGGAGCTTAAAAAAAAAAAAAAAAAGAAAAAATAACCCAGCCAGTTGAGTCGCGTCGCACAGCCTCACCTGGCCCAAAAAATCCAGCGGTTGCCAAACTCTGCCAGCTGCGGGAGCGGGATGGCCGCCGGCACACCAGTCCCAGGCACCTGTTTGGGTTCAAACCCAGCACCAACCTCTGGCCCCGCCCTGGCTAGCTGCCCTGGCAATCATTTACCAGCAGCCAGCACGCGGCATACCACCGCCAAAAAGCTGGGAGTGGCGGCGGCCAGCTTTTCTCTCGATATGGGGTGGACCCCCTCCCCACCAAAAAGCAGCCGGCACATCCCTCCCCACTGCATCTCTCCCTGCCGCATCCCTCAGCACCCCAAAACCCAATCATTTTTATTTTTTCCTTAAATCCTTGCAAGCACATGGGGTCCCCATTAACCGATCGCTCGCCGTAACCCCTGGGGTTTCTGGGGGTTGCCCTCCCCAGCTTGCTGCTGGATACGGGATGTTATCTGCCCCGCCTTGCAAGGGGGTGGTAAATAGGGCTGGGGGCTGCTCCCTCCTCTGCCTGCCCTCCTCACCCCTTCCCAGGGCAGGATCAGTTCCCCAGCCCACCCAAAACCAGCCCAGCTGCCCCTCTTCCCCTAAAGCCCTGGGCTCATGGAGGAGCTGATGGGACGAAGGCAGCTCATCCTCATCTGGGGGGACCAGCGATGCTCCTCACACCCCCCAGTCCCTGGTGGTGGTGGTGGTGGTGGGGGGGGACGGGACATCACAACCCGCACGCAGCATCTCATCCCCAATATCCCACTGCACCAGCATCACCCTGGTTCAAAAAAACACCACCCTAAAAGCCACCAGGCAATAAATCCCAAAACCTCCACCTCGCCCCCAGCATCACCTCCGCTGTAGGCCCCCCACAGCTCTTTAGCATCACTCCTAAAAAAAAAAAAATCAGCAGCTGNTGACCCCCTGCTTTAATTAGTGGGTGCCTTTGTTACACCACCAGGTAGCAAAAAGGGCGCTTTGAGAGGGAGAATCGCTTTTCTTGGGGAAGAAGCGCTTGTCGGCAGGAGGATGGTTTCATGAACCAGAAGTGCAGGCAGCTGCTGGGCCCTGCCGGCTGCCCCAAAAAAAGCACAAGGAAGTGAGCAGGTGGCCGCGGGTGCCAGGACGCGTGACGGTTGCTGCCAAAAGCCGCTCTCATTTTATTCTTATTCCCTGCCCCCTCCGTTATGGATTTCTAAATCATTTTTATTGGAAGCAGATTAACAAAGTGACTAATTTTCTGCTCCCTTCCCCATGTGAGGGATCCTAAAATTGAGGGTAGGGATGATTCATACCACGACTTCAACAAATTTCTTAACTGGGAGTTGGAATTTCAAATGCTGACATTAAAAAAAAGTAAAAATTAACAATCTCAGATCTTGCAGCTTTTTTTTGTTCCCTGGTGCTGCCGTCTTTGAGCCTTCCTAAAGCTGTCAGGCTAAAGGAAGAGGAGATGAAGGAGCATTTCTGCACGTGCGGGAGGATGCACGTTTTGCGCAGCTCCTGCAAACCGCCGTCCTGATGGTGGCTGGGACTCACAAGGGTTTGGTGATCTCCCTGGACCTGGAAAAAATACACGACCAGCCAAGAAAATTCGCCAGTCACCCTCCTTACAGAAGCGAGGACCGCCACCGATTTGCAGGGACCCTCCCCGTCTCCCCCACAGGCACTCTCAGAAGCTGAGACAGCACCTTCCAGCCAAGGATTGCAAACACTTTGCAACTGCTTGTCTCCCACATTTTGCCACACACAAGAAAAAAATATCCAGTTATGAAAAAACCACCAATTTTGCACCCAACAGCAAGGCCAGCTGCAACCCAAATCCCAAAGCATCCCAAATGCTTCTCAGCTGCATCCCAAACACCTCTACCAGAGCTCCTAGCAAGCACCATCTGGGACCAGCATGAAGGTTTTGAGTCGAGCATCCTGCCAGCACCGAGGTTTCACCCATTTTGGGGGGTTTTCTCACCTCCCTTGCTATACCCACCCCCTGGCAGAGAGCTGGGTATGGGGCCAGGCAGGCAGGAAAGCAGCAGCACAGGGAGAGCTTCCCAGCAAGCCTAATTAAAACTGCAAAAAGCCAGAAGACTAGCCTTTAAGGTCAGGGTTTGGGCTGGGGATAGGGTTATAAAGTCTCATAATTAATAAAGAAAGATGTATTTGTACTTGAGAGTAAGCTGTGATGAGCCCCCATCCAAGGAGGACCAAGGTGTCCATGGGGACCAGCAGCTCTGCATCCCTTTGGATGCGCTCCAGGCAGATGCTGAGGTACTCTTGGTCTTTTTATTCGTGCTTTGAACCTGACCCTCTCACTCCTCTCCTGCCCAATGCCAGGGGAGATGCTCATCCCAGCTGTGTGCAGACACATGAGAAAAAAAAGAAACCACCAAACAAACCCCAATACATGAGTAAACAGCTAAGCGGGAAGGGAAGGAGTGGCCCCATGCCACCATCCTGCATGCCGGAGCACTGGCAGGCTGGCCGTGATTCACAGCCCCAGATCAGCTGCTGCAGTGATGCATCCAGCAGCTATTTAATGCTTCCTAAGGTCCCTCCCTGCCCGAAGCACTGGGCCCAGCTCCTGGGCACCAAAGGGAAGAGATGGTACTTGCCCGCCTGCTGAAACCCTCTGGTGGGGTAGAAGCCTCCCCATTACTCAGGTCCCGACATGGAGAAGATCCACGGGGAACCGAAGCCTCCTGACAGTGCTCATCCTGCAGCGGGTTGGAGGGGACGGGCCGTGGTCCAGGCTCCCCTCCAGCCCATCAACAGTGTCCTCCTGCCTCAGATCCCTCTTTTGGAGCGGCATCACCTGCCCTTGGCTGGGGTGTTGGAGGGATAGAGCAGCTCTGCTGGGCTTTCCATGCCATGTCCATCCCAGGCCAGAAGGTGACACTGCGCTCAAAGGTTGAGGCTGTGGCCAAGGGTTGACACCGCTGGCGGGTCCAGCGCTGGGCAGAGATCAGCCATGCCAAGTGTTGACCCCATGGCACTTCCCGGGCTGGCCGTTCCCATGCTGGGTGGAGATGATCAGCCACGGCAAGGCTTGACGCTGTGGCTCTTCCTGGGCTGGCAGATCCCACGCTGGGTGGAGACAACCATTCACAGTTCTGAACGAGCTGTCCATCCAGTCGACTCTGGTGACCACCGATGGTCACTGCCACTGCAGCAGGGAGCACCAGGCAAAGCCCTGCCTGCAGCCACATGGTGCAGGGCCTTTCTACAGTGCCATGCTCACCCTGAGGATGCTGGCCCCGGGATCCTAAAGGGACACCATCTCCTGGCCTGGTGCAAAGCAGCCAAGAGGGCCACCTACTAAAGAGGTCATCATCCTCTCCTGCAGCGTGGGGGCCATCAGGGTGTGGCCAGGACACAGGCGCAGGGCTCCAGCTCAGGGCAGCAAATGTGTTACTTCATCCTGGCACAAAGAGCTGACAGGGGTTAAACGAGATCAAGAGGTGACAAACAAGTCCTACCAGAGCAGTCACAGCCCAGAGAGGCAACTCTTCACCCTTCCGTCACAGGGAGGGTGTGCAAGTGTTACTCACCCTCCAGGCCTATCGAAGCTAGCTCTCATGCAAGGCAGCCGCAAATACCCAGGAGCAAGGAAGCAGTAGGCACAGGGCTCTAATTCACACCCGAGCAGCTTATTTAGGGGTGACCATAACAGTCCCCGCATCCTTGGTCCACCCATCCATGCCCCATCCAGCTCCCTGCTCTGCCACGGCGTGCCTGACAGCAAGCCCTAAAAATCAGTAATTGCGAAGCCGCACAAGGGCTTCGCAGATTCTGCTTTTCTCTCCTCCTTCAGCTGGAGAAACCCCAGCTGGACACAGGGGTACTGCAAACGTACCCTGAAGGTGCAGCTTTACCAGAGATGTGCAGATGGATCCCAGCCCTTGTGCACGTCTGGGCTCCATCACACTTCCATAGCAAGCGGCTTCTGCTGGGGGCATCTTATGATCCATAACGCACACTCGGCATTTGCAGAAGTTACATCCATGTTTCAAGGGCTTTTTGCACCCAAAGGGAATCGACGGGCCAACACCAGGAAAACTAAGTCCCATGGCACTTGCAATTGCTCAAGAGCTGAAGCATCACTTGAGCCTGAAGCCACAGACCACCGCCAAAGTCCCCTGGCACCCCAAGGGGGACACGGCCCACACATTAGGACCTTGCAGGAACTGCCCAAAGAGACAGATTTCTGGAGAGCCATAAGCACCACACCAGCAACCCCCCATTAAAAGCAAAATAGAGGCTTGGGGATTTTCTGCTCCACTTCCTCCCCAAAACTACAGACCCATGCTAACATGCCCAGGGTGTACCAGCGAGCCTGGCCGATGCCGAGCAGGGTGGGAAGAGCCGGGGACAAATCCTGCCCAGGGCTGTGACGCAGGATGGGGATGGGCCTTGGGGTGACGGCCTTCGGCAGGGATTTAGGGGAGGGCGGCTCATGCCCCAGCCAATGCAGAAGAAGCTCACCCCATCCCAGCTCCACCTGCGGGGATTTCTCTCACTGTTTCTTTCACCCAAGCTTTTGGGTCTGCTACAGCATCAGACCCACACGAAGGCTTCAGAAACAGCACTGGGAAGGAGCTGGGGAACTTTTTTCCCCCCTCTTAAACAAGCCAAAATTTGTGCCCATGGCGGGCCAGCGTCGAGAGCCGTGTTGAAACATCAAGGATCACAGGCAGCAATGACATTTCAGGGATGTTTACTAGCCAGTCCACCCTGCAGATGAGCAACCAACCGAAAGCTCATTATAAATTAAAAGAAGCAAAAAAACCCTCAAAACCCCTCCACCTACTGCACACACTCACGTTACAGCGTTTCAGCCTGGAAGGGGAAGGATCATCTTCCTCACCTTAACGCATTATATTTCTCCCTTGCAGCACTAGTGGTTACTGTCCATGGGGGAAAAAGAGCTGGCAAGGCTGGCTAGTAAAGTCTGCCGTAAAGATGAAAGTTCGCAAGGGAAACATTAGCAGTACTTGCTACTGCTGTAACCATTACCATCAACCCCAGACGCGCAAGTGAAGAGCGACTTCATGAAAGCAGCTGAGAGTAAACTCATAGTTTCTTCTCCAGAGGGTGAAGCAAAATTAGCAATAATGTGTAGATTAGAGGGGAAAGAGGGAAGGCTCCTGCACTGCCACACTCCTTTTTTCTTGTGCAATTGAACCCATCCAGACGCCAAGCCCAGGAGGGGCTGGGGAGTTATTTACGTGTCCAGCTCCCAGCACAGAGGCAAGGCTGGGTCTAGGTACCTTCGGGCTCTAGGCTGCCCTAGATCAGCCTTGAGGATTAGGGGTTGGACTTGAAAACCTTTCAGGGTTCAGTCTGCCCCCAGTTTTTCCCTAAAACTATTGCCTTTATTTTTAATACAAAAAAATTTGGCGCTCGCTCTTCAGCTGTCAAGGCATCGCTGTACCTGCAGCCGCTGCCCACCTGCAAGCCCCAGCACAGCAGCTCCAGGATGCCCAAATGCCCGTCATCTTCAGGGGATGACTCACAATCCAGCTCTTAAAAGCCAGGCTCTGAGGGGTATTTGCCAGACCATCCACACGTAAACACAACCCCGGCACGCATCTGCCCAGCATCTCCACCACGTTCATCTTCCACAGCAGTCATCAGCAAAAGCATGATGCAATTTGTGAATATTCCCGCTATTACACACAGCCCATTCCCCAAGTCAGAAAACAGCTTGTATTTCTCATCATGCGGGGTGCAGAAGGAATGCCGCAAACCTGGAGATGCAAGAGCCTGTTCGAGCCTTGCAAATACTCCAAAGAACCCAAAGCACCTGCTTTTTCCTCCCCAGCCAAAGAGAAGTGTTTCAATTTCCTCCAAATTTCCACTTTTTTACCTGCCAAGGGTGAGATCAAAATGGGGAAAACCCAGCCAACGAACTATTTCTCTCAGTGCTTCCAGAAGTGCCAGAAACGACCCTCAAAGCGCAGCTCCCTCGTGATGCTCGAGAGGCACCTTGGCCACCTACAAGGTAAGCGGAGACAGGCACTGACCTGCCGCTCTCCCTGTCTCATCTCAAAGCAATCAAGGATTTAATTTCCATAGGATTACAGGAAAATTCAGGCTCTGCACCTCTCCTCTGAGTAGGACCAGGGACATGAAAAAGCCAAATGACTTACAAATATTCTCCCCGCAACCTGCCTTCCAGCCTCCTTCAGAAGAGCTGGTGTCAGCCACCAGCAATCCTCTTTCCACTCCAATTCTCATCCTAGGGGAGAGTGTAATTAACAAGTTAGCAAATGCAAAACCAGGGATAAACCTTCCAGATTTTATTTTCCATTTCCAGAATAACTCGCAGTTTCCTACCCTGCTTCAGAAAACAGCCACACACCAAGGACGCACTGCTGGGTCTCCGGAAGAGAAGATGCACCAATGAATATGCAGGTGCATGCTGCCACGGATATTTATTTATAACTTCATAGGATTAAAAAGGCCTTTAATGACCATTTGCCAAGAGCTGAAATCGCTCCTTTCTTTCTCACACACACAGACGCAGAGTCAAATAAACAAGAGACCCAGAATTAATCCAGGCTGAAACCTTTGATAAGACACTTGGGTATTTTAGAAGTCTCTGCTTTCACGCTACCTGGCACATGATTAATTAGGTGGAGGTGCTATCAATCCCCACCTGAACCCACCCAGAGATAATAAGCTCTTTAAAGCACTAAAGTGGAGGCACATCTCTGGAGAGGCAACTCAGTCCCCTGTCTGGCACTAAAACGTAAGGGGCCATCCATCAGGGGTACTAGTCACCGTCCTTCAACAAGCAATGGAGATCATGGCTGCATGACCAACTTTAATCCCTGAAACTGCCTTGCTGGGAGGCGGCGAACCTCTGGCTGAAGGGGTTTCAATGCCAGCAAAGGGCTCCATCTCCCGCTCCACAGGTAGGTGTCCTCCTTCCAAACGCTGGGGGCCAAGGGCTCCGCCAGCACCTGGTGATACCCAAAGGACCAAGATGGGATGGGAACCGGTGCCGGGGACCGTGCCGGCCCTCCCGCCTGTGCAGAGAGGGAGATGCAGTAAAAATATCTTGTTTTTTTCAGAAGCATTTAGGAGCTTAATCCTCATGCAACACATGCTCACTTGGGGTCGCTTTGGGGAAATTCAGCCTTTTGAACCTCCTACTCCAACTTCGTTGTACTCCCAGCGGGTCATTAAAAAGCCAAACGAATTCAAAGAGGACAGCACCAAGTCCAATCTCGCAGCCTAGGCAATCCTCAAGCCACATTAAAACACTCCAGAAATTACTTGAGGTGAAGTAGATTTGAGGGACAACTAGTCCTCGGCGTGCAGCATCTCAAAGATGCAAAGCAATGTTGTTTCTAGCGCATCCACTCCTGAGTCCTAGGGATACTTCCCTGCCAGAGTGGAAGACCAAACGTCCTTTCGCAACATAAGATGCTGAGTTTGTAAGATTTTTAAAAGACCAGAAAGAGCAATAGAAAAGGACTTTTCTTTTTTTTTTTTTTTTTTGTAAAAAAAACCCCAAACCTACAGGAATCCTTTCCGTGGTACAAATTCCTGTGCAGCTACAGATTCTTTTTCCCCACCAATGGTGGGGCAGGTGGAAATACCTTGGACCAGGTATGATGTGGTACAACCTAGCGCCCAGGCTGGCTTAGCCCTGGGAAAGCCTCACATCCCTTTGGGATGGGACCCCGAGGACTTGATGAGCTGCCCTGAGAAAGCCCCATCCCAGAGGAATCAGGGCAGGGAGGAGAGAAAGGAGAGATGTCCTCAGAGCAAGCCTGGGAAACACCTCACTTTCTACAGGCACAAACCATTAAACAAAGACCTGGGCATACTGGTCAAGAGCCCAAGGAGACCACGAGCTGCTTTCCAACAATTAACTAAGCTCAAACTGTCCCTCAGAGAAGCATGGGGTTCACATTGGAGGAACCAGCCAGCACCGATCATGACATGCAAAGAGGTAAAAGCCCATCACCTGATCCACCCAGCCCTCCCACCACGGGTATGTTTGGCTCTTTGCAGAAAGGAGAGCTGCCACCTCCAAACGTTGCCAGAACTTGGAAAAGAAAATAAATAAAAATCAGCAAGTGAAAATAGTAACCATAATGCCTCCAAAAAAACCAACCCAACCCATCTTTATTCTTATCTAGAGATGTCTGTGGTGTTCATCCAACCCCCTGCACAGCACCAGCCGCCTCAGGCAAGCATCCAGAGGCAGAGACCAGCTCCCTACTGCGCACTCGTGCCTCCTGTGGAAAGCAATATTCCCAGCAGGAATCATCAAACCAGCAAGAACCCTAAAAAATCCTCTCCCCACGATCCCTCAGCCGGGCAGCTTCACAACACCAGTTGTGTCCTCCCACCCCTTGCCAATGGCTTCCCTGGGCTGGTAGGAAAAGTAGGGAGCAAAGGGGAGGCTGCCACTAGCCAGGCTTCTCTGCTGACCCAGCTACTCTCCTATAGGATGCTATAGGTGCCTCCAAAGTCCCCATGCTCAGGAGCACAGTGCTAGGTCTCACATCATGGGGGACGCTGGACCCCAAAACACTGTTGAGAGCACCGCAGCATCCCATCGCCAGTCCTCCCAGTTATGCAGGGGGCACTTGGGGAGGTTTGAGCACGTGGCTCCTAAGACCAAGAGCTCCAGCAGGTCCTGCGCTGCAGCAGGGTTACGAAGCAGCAGAGGAAGCCTTCCTGAATTCAGGCAGTGCTCAACTGCCCCAGAGTTTCCAGCTCAGGGCTGATCCACCCATGTCTTCAGGTAAGAAGTGTTGCGGATTTTTTTTTTTTTCCCCCCTCTTTTTTTTTGAAGCAACGAGTTATTCTAGATGACTAGCCCCAGGCAGCTGGAAGCACCCCAGCCCTCAAGAAAGTGCTGACTTCAGTCCACAAAAAGCCAAATAATCAGCTGCTTTTAGAAGATCATAAACTTGGCATCTGAAAAATGGAAGGACATAAAATTGTTAGCAATCACTTACAATAGGATTTTGTTAAAAACCTTCCGTGGAGACACGCTTATGCCTTAATTTGACTACACAGGTTTACAAGGGCATAGACAAGTTGGGACAGATAAAGGAATATCCCTTAAAAAGATGCTCTTAAAAACAACGCGTACACACAGAGCTCATACTTAAAACGTCCCTTACACCTTTATTTAAACTTGGGCACAGAGCAACCCATCGTCAGGCAGCACCTGGACTTCTTCCTAGCTCACCACAGTGCCCGACATCGCACAACTTGAGGAAATACTCTGCTCCAAAGCCTTGGCATGCACGTCATGGCCTCCCAGCCAGGGAGGATCAACTCCTTGTCTGGATTTGGTCCCAAAGCATCACCACCCCACCCCCCCGGCACACGCGGAAACAGCAGAACATGGGCTTGGGTCACTTCCAAGCCACCACTGGAGGTTTTTTCCCATAGCAGAAGACACAAACGGGACAGGGCAGAGAGACATTGAAAAACATGGATGAGATGAACCAGTGGGGACCCTAGCAGATGCACTCAGGCAATGTTTCTCTGCAGCACACGGTGACGGTGAAGGCAACTATGACATGCGTCTCCGCTATGGAGGTGGACGACACACACATTGCTGGAGCAGACCAGCTCCCACCCAACCCCATTTTACATCCAGTCCCCAAAATACTTCGGCACAGAAGCTCCTCTATTTGCCCGGGCGCAGTAAATCCCTGTATCTTCAGCAGTTACACCACGCTACCTTTTTTGGTCAAGTCATATTTCAAAGAGCAGGAAAAGGAGCACCCTGGGATGATTCAGACCGGCCGTCGCCGTACCGCTTTGGCCAGCTGCCACCTGCTGCCAAAAGGTTTGGTCAAGCCTGGCAAGCTCCTCAGCACACTTGCTGGGGCCTGCGGGTATCCAAAGCTACCAAGTGCCTGAGCACAGCCATAACTCGCTTTTCTTAAGTGTAAGGGAAAAAAAAAATTAAAATAAATCAGAATTAGTTCCTAAGTTGTTTTATTATCTCAGGGTCAGACTGTTGCTCAGGTCCCCCCCTTGAAGCCCTGGGTGGAGCTAACTCCCATGTCTCTCTCGTACTCATTTGCAAAGAGTTTTATTTTTTAGAGCAACCAGCATTGCCTCGCTAGGAAATTTCAGAGTGCCAGACCCCTGGACCAGCAGTGCTCAATGCTGCGGGGTGCCGGGCACCTGCAGACACTGTGAGCCACACTTCCTGGCCTTGCAGCTTTCTATGAAAAGGTGGAAGAAAGGCTTTAGGAAGATGCATGCACTTGGGGGGGCTTCTCAATTTCCATGCCATTTCTTTCAAAAGGGCGTGGGGAAGCCAGCCAAGAGGGAGGCCAGGCGCCACGCTCAGGCTCTCCCGGCAGATAACTGGGATGCAGGAGGATTCCTGGCACTCCAGCGGCACCAGCAGAAGGTAAGAGCATCCCCTCTTCCCCGCAGTCCCTTCCCGAGCAGACGCTGCTGGCACTACTCGGTAAGGAAGGCAAGCAGCATTTAGGTAAGCTTCCCGCTCATAACCACTGCAGATACAGCATGTGCACGCACACAGTTGCTCTCTTCTCCCTAAGAGCAGCTGCAACTCTTGCTGCACGGGGAGCGCGACCCCATACAGCTACCCTACGAGGTGAGTGGACGGGCGCGTGTAGCATCGCTGCCCCATCCTGGCTGGATCCTGCACCCCGCCATTTGATAGCTGAGCTCTGGCATTCGTGCTGCCACACGTTCTTGGGGCCTGGCGCCTGCCTGGCAAGTCTCGGCAGAGCACCAAGCCAGGGCCCGCAAGCGTGCCGTTAGCACTGGCATCCCTGGGAGCCGGCCCTGGCTTACTGCGAGGAGCAGCCAAAGCTCCTGTGTCGCCTCTTTGGGTCATTTCTCACCCGTTTCCACCTGCCTCTTCCTAATTTCTCCTGAAATCAGCCATCCCGAGGGGAGTGCCATGGGCTGTGCTGGAGGCAGCCGCTTGGAGTGAGAGGTGCACAGCTGTGACCCCTTCCTCTGTGCAATACCACCCTCAAACCCATGTTTGGGTTTTTAACCTGCAATTGGGTTTTTAACATGCGATTACAAAGTGCTGTTGCAGGGCAGAGAAAAAACAGGGAGAGGAGTTTGTTCTCCCACCCGCAGCGGGCCACAAGCGGAGTTACGAAACAACCTGCCGGCAGAGTTCGCAGAAGGCATCAGAAGTATGCAGCGAGGAGCCAAGCTCTTATCGAGGAATTTAACCCCTCTGCTTGGGGAGCCAGAGACGTCTCCGAAGAGAGGATGGACAGACAGCTTTGCCCTGTGGATGCAGACCGTGAGGGGAGGCTCCTGGCATGGGTAGCTGAGACCCCAGGCCACCTCGGCTGCTCCTCCGCCGTGGGCTGTGGCCAGCGTTTTCAGCGCTAAGCGGGACCACGATGCCGCTCCTTCTGGTGGGAGGGTTTGGGTGGGCCATGCAGGTGGCAGGAGCTGCTGGGGATGCCACTGCCAGCCCCCAGTGCCCCAGGTGCGTGGGAGGCAAAGCCACCCAGCGCTCGACCGACCGGGACATGACCAGCACGGCAGCGGGCAGGTGGCAAAAGGGCTCAGGGTCTTGCCAGTGCCGAAAGCCACTCCTCGTCATCCCAGCCCAGGATCTCGTTAAGGGATTTGGGGTTTCTGCAGGCACTCTGCCCCCGAGTCGCCTCCTTGCCGTCCCGGCCCCACTCCATATGCCTGGGCAGGTCGTCACACTTCGCAGCCCCAGAATAATGGCGTTATCCCCCGCTGCCGGTGGGCCCTGCCAGGCGGGCCCGGCGCCGGCTGTCCCGGGGGCGGCTCACTCCGGGGAGACCCAGGACCAGCGGCCC